>CAKALG010021007.1:0-23204 GCA_916700815.1 Helicolenus hilgendorfi
GAAGCGAGCACCAACGAGGTCAATTCACACGAAACCTTCCACGCTTTTGAAAACCAAGTCAATGCGCTCGCCTCGTTTCTACTCCACTTGGACTGTTTCTATTCACCTAAACAAAGTTCTGACTGCACTGATATCTAAAACTGCTCTCTGTGTGGACCTGCTTTTACTAGAACAAAGTAGAAACTCTTAAATCAAACCAAAACCGATGTGGATTTTATTTTATTTTTGATCTGCAAACCAAACTGATCCTGCAGCACAGCTGAGCCCAATTTACCCACTGTTTCTCTATTTATTTCAGACTACTCTTGAAAATCCATGAATTCCAAGTTTTTTTTTTTCTAGCTGGTTCTATTTTTTTGTTGCTCCTGTCTTATAAAAAAAATAATAAAATGTTTCTGCAAAGCCTGAATTTGCTGATATCTCAGGTATGTGTAATTCTTCATTGAGTCTTAGATAGACAAACATGTACAGACAAAACAGACAACATAATGCAAGGCGAGTTTATTTGTACAGCACATTTCTACAAGGCAATTCAAAGTGCTTTACATAAGATATAAAAGACATTAAGAAAAGGGATATAAGAAACACAAGGCAATAAAAAAAGACAGCATATAAACACAATAAAACACATCAAACAGAATGAAAAGTAAAGTGCAGTGCAAGATGGGAACAAATAGTCCCAGAATAGCCAACAGAAACCCTGATTTAAAAGAACAGAGTTTGTTTCAGATAAATGTGAGCACGCAAACTGAATGTTTCGTTTGGACTCTGGAGACAGAAAGCAGACCTGAACCCAGACCATCTGAGACCTGAACCCAGACTATCTCAGAGGTCTGGACGCTTCATAACGGAGCAGACAAAACGTGCAAAATTATCTTTTAAATTGACAAACATCATATGTGTTATTCATGGCGCAATTCAAACGGGTTCAATGCCTCTCGCCGTTGACTACCATTCCTATTTTTTAAATAAGGTCCCATGATGGTCCACCCAAAATGTACCCATATATTCACAACATTCCCCTGGGTGCTCTCAGTGTCATCTAGAACTAGTCTCTCCCAGTTCATTGTCTATGGAGCAGTTCCACACTTTATACTCAATGACATCACAAATTTGAGTTTTAGCACTATAGTTTTTGGATTTGGGAGAGTTAAAGGGACTATTTGTAAGTTTCTGCTCCGTCACTTCACAAGACAAGGGAAACCTCTGTTGGTCTGGAGGAGCTGCAGCAGTTATTTCTGCACAAACGTCCACTGTACATTCACTAGATATTCTCAGAGCTACTAACTCTTCCGCAGTGTGGAGTGAGCGCGCATGAACGTGAGGTGGAGCGAGAACGCGCGCGTTGTGTGAATAAAGACAAGCAGGCAGAGGAGCGGTCTGAATAGAGTAGCCATACGCGAGCGCGCATATGCAAATGCAAGCACGCATGGGATCCCGACCCGGTAGATTTATACGTGTAAAAAGTTACAAACAGTCCCTTTAATCGTGTTTGCTAATATTTTTGTACTATCTTAGACCATAGGAATAACATTTATGAATTTTGAAAATGTGCATATAGTTACCCTTTAATTCATCACAACTGAACCAGATTATGATCCAAATTCAATAGAATGGGGTCGAATTACGTAATGAAAGCACCTGATTCAACTCCCAGAGCATCATGGGTGATTTGTCATGCAGGAGGTGAAAAAGTGAGCTGTCTTTTCTGGGCTGAACGTCACTGAATGACACCGTGTTAGGAGGAGGAGGAAGAGGAGGGCGTGTTCCTCCTCCCTCCATCCCTTCGTGCCTCCCTCCCTGTCGCTGCAGACCGATGTGTCGGTGTTTGTAGGCTACCTGAGGACTGAACCCTAACCTGTGGATCCTCTCCCAGCAGCAGCACCATGGGGATCTCCGCGTCCAGTCTGCTGGATGAGACCAAATCCAACTACATCAAAGGTAAAAACAACCACAAACCAGTCCAGAAGCTCCAGTTCTGGAGCGCGTTTGGAGCGACGAGGACGCACCGCTCTTCTTTTTAACACACAGACACCATCGGGTCGTCGTCTCTGTTGATTCCTTCGGGAAACTTCCACTTCTTTAGCTTTGTGTTGTTGTGGAGCTTAATGTCAGATTGTATTGTGCTGAGTGGAAATCGGTAAATCAATCCAAGGAGCGCGCTTTTTCCATTTGCGCTTCAGGGAGGAAAAATCTGTTTATTCAGCTTCTGTCCTGACAGATCAGAATCAAATGTAAACCTCACTCAGCTGAGAGTTTCTGTGGATACAAACAGCTGATTATCTGTCACCTGAACTTGTTTTCCAGGAGATCTGAATTTGTCAAGTCAGGCTGCTGTGGAACCAGTCTGTCTGGTTTGCTTGTTGTGTCTTTCCACAGAAATATTCCCCCTTTAGACTTATAAATCCACCTTCGACCAGGCAGTTTGTCTGACAGATGATAAATCCTGGAGGGGGATTTAATGCTGCTGTCAGTGTTTCCAGCTCAGTTATCTGGGGTTGATCAGGTCACTCCTGCCCTACCAGTCCTGCAGGAGGGGAAAAGAAAAGTGAGATGGGAGAGAGTGCCAAGACCTGTTTTCCCCTTTTGTCTTCTGTGTCCTCTGCTGCTGGGTGTGTCCCTGGGTGGATAATGTGTGGAGAGGACAAAAGGTGCTTCTGCTGTTTTCATTGTGTGTGTGGATTACACACAGGGTAGGAGAGACAGGTGGGGATGCGAACAGGTGTTCATGCAGGGATGCTGTGCCAACATTAAGAGACCAAATCACTCAGCTTAGTTAGAAATGTTTGAGCAGAAAGTTGCTTTCAGTGAAGATGATGATGATGTTTTTAATGCTGCTACTTTATTTGTGATGTTGGTATTTTAAATTTGCGTAAACAAGATGAATCAGGAGGATGTTTAGTGACCATATAATCATCCAGGGCTGATCCAAGCTTTGCGAGGGTCAGAATTTGGGTCAGTTTGTTTTGTGACAACCTTGTGGCTGAAGATCCACCTGTATTTTAGGTCAAGTCTGGCCCCTGTTTGTGCATCTTGTGTATTACGATGATCCATAATCCAGTCACAGTGCTCACCGTCTAATTCTCTCAAAGATAAATGCCTGAAAATGTTTGAAACATTGCAAGGATTTTTAATCCGTGACCATTTCCTACTTCAGGGGTCGGCAACCTCTTTGTTGTGAAGTGCCATTTTTTTTATTTTCTTGTTAGTCAGTGTGCTATGTCAACATTAAGGTTAACATTAAGGTTAATTATGACACTACATCAAAATTTAAATCTCCAACGGATCTGTCATTTTATTCCATCCATAAAGGCAACGTGCATAGCAACATTTAAAAAAAAAAAAAAAATTTCTCACTATACAAGAAGGCTGCCACCCTTATGAAAACATCCACATCTCATTAGCCCTACCAACCTTCAACCAATCTTGTCTGTCAGCAGTAAACATTTGCTAAGAAGGCAACGAGTACTAGCCAATCAGAGGCAGAGTAGGGCGGGTCTTTGTGGAATGCGGGTGGGGGAAAAAAATCTATCAACTACTGTAAATAACAGGCTGCAGGCACTTCAACATTTCCAAAAACCTCTATTGCACACCTAGTGTGCCACTGGTTAAGCTACTGCGTGCCTTCCTAAGGTTGCCCACCTCTGTCCTACTTCAACAAATGAAATGCTTGTTTTGTCCAAAAAACAAAGGTGTACTGCGATATAAACAGAAAATCCTCACATTGGAGAAGCTGCAACCAGAGGACGTGAGCTTTTCTTTTCTTAAAAAATCCCTATCCCTAGGGCTGTCAAAGTTCACGTGATAATAACACGTTAACGCAAATTTGTTTTAACGCTACTTAACGCAACTTGCATTTCTTAGGTTGCAGCAGGCTCAGTTTTAAAGCTAGAGTGAAGATACTAGCATCATATGAAACTAGAAAACCTAAATAATCCATCAGTATCCATTGAAGGCTAAATAACAGCCCAAACTTGTGCTACATTTTGGCAAAGAAAAACTGGCATGGCCATTTTCAAAGGGGTCCCTTGACCTCTGACCTCAAGATATGTGAATGAAAATGGGTTCTATGGGTACCCACGAGTCTCCCCTTTACAGACATGCTCACTTTATGATAATCACATGCAGTTTGGTGCAAGTCATAGTCAAGTCAGCACACTGACACACTGACAGCTGTTGTTGCCTGTTGGGCTGCAGTTTGACATGTTATGATTTGAGCATATTCTTTATGCTAAATGCAGTACCTGTGAGGGTTTCTGGACAATATCTATCATTGTTTTGTGTTGTTAATTGATATATACATATAATTGCATAAAGCAAGCATATTTGTCCACTCCCATGTTGATAAGAGTATTAAATACTTGACAAATCTCCCTTTAAGGTACATTTTGAACAGATAAAAAATGTGTGATTTATTTTTGCAATAATCTAAAATCGATTCACAGCCCGAATAATTACTCAAAATGATTAATCGGATATCAAAATAGTTGCAGAATAATTTTCTGATTGATAGACTAATCGTTGCAGCGCCATGTTTGTTTTGATTAGAAGAGTTGCAACTTGGGACTCTATTTCTCACATTTCTTATTTTTCTTGGGACTTTAAAATCGTCATTCTCGACTCTTAAACTGGAGCTACAGGCCAAGTCTGGTCTGGTGTCTATAAGCATTCTACAAGTTTTCAAAAAGTTGATTTAACTCAAGTCAATACAGGCGGTAACACAAAAGCATTCTTGAAGAATAATAAAAACAGCACAGAAATGTCTTTCCGTTTCAAAGCACATTTGCAGAGTTATTGATGCAGCTCAGTGTTGTGTGCAGATGTTAGTGCTGTGTCATTACCCACTGAACCTGTTGGCAGAACGGAGAGAATAATACAGTCAGCAGGTCCCCATCTATCCAACAGAGACGAGCTGACTGGAGACATACACGGCAGATGTATGTACTTGTATATTTTATGGGGGTGTTTAGATCAGGGCTGCAATTAACGATTATTTTCATTGTCAATTAATCTGTTATGTTCTGGATTAATTGATTAGTTGTTTGGTCTATAAAATGACAGAAAATGGTGAAAAATGTCGATCAGTGTTTCCCAAAGCCCAAGATGACGTCCTCAAATGTCATGTTTTGTCCACAACTCAAAGATATTCAGTTTACTGTCATAGAGGAGTAAAGAAACCTGCTCCTGAACTGCCTGAAAAGCCTCGCTTGAAGTCCCGCCTTTTCTTCCGTAACGTCGTGATGTCACCAATTAACACATTTGCATAACGGCTAGTTTGGCACGCCCTTAAACAAAGCCAGTTAGAGTCAAGCTGGAGCCGAGTTTGAAGGATTTGGTTCATTTGACCAATCACAACAGAGTGGGCCAGCTGACCAATCAGAGCAGACTGGGCTTAAGTATAAGTATGAACCTGGAAATAGGCATAAAAGGTCCTCTTTAAATCTTATGTTTACCATAGATGTGCTCATAGGTTTCTTGGAAATAAGTCATTCAGCATGAAAAAGCATAAAAAATGACTAATCCACTGAGGAAGTCTTTGTTGATTAAGACCAAAATGACAGATTAGTTGACTAAGCACAGGCCACATATTTAAGGAGTGAGTTGACCATCGCCTAGTAACTTTGTTTGTTGATAACAAGATGAAAATGCTTCAGGATTTCAGTGATTCAGCTCAGCAGGTGACAATGATCGATCAGATTGTACGTTCACTTTGTGGAATGAATCAGAGCAGCATTAATCACTGCACAACATCAGGAAGAAGATGTTGGTACAAACGGAGAGAGCTCAGCTCAATGAGTCACAGTCAGGTAGAGATATATAGGTCAGACACCAGACTGAAGTTAGTTTGATAATCATTGTGTTTTATACAACAGTCTGCATCCAGTTGAAGTTTTAAGGTTAGATGTTGTGTCAGTTTGGTTGTTTGCATTGATGGACTGTGATCAGAGAGTTCTAGCGCTTCATTCACGAGTCTAGAAACCAGGTGTGCAGGATCGAGGGCCATTTTGGCTTCTTGGGTCACATGAACAACAGACGGGGTCAGTGCTCAGTAAAACCACGCTGTTGTCAACAAACAAAATAAAGGTGAAAAGTCAGAGAAAGCTGAGAAAAAAGGTGAGAGCGTAAACAAAACAGAACAAAGACTAAAATGGCAACAATGATTTTAAAAATGCAGAATAATCTGGTCTCTAGTCTTTAGATATGGCTGTACTCAGAAAAGAAAAATAATCCATCTGTGAAAATACCTCTGCGTCTGTTGTTGATGTTGACACTGGTTACCTCTGCTGTTGCCGTGGTAACAGGACAGAGTATCATATGTTAAAAAAATGGGAATGGAAAAGTGAAAATATTGATCGTGTCCTCCTGTGAAGTGGAAAATCACGGACATGTGTTTTGTGTATTTTGTTGTCGCTGTTAACACCCCGCGCTCTGCCTGCTGGGCCTCGCGCATATTGACTGTAAATAACACGCTGTAGCCTATGTATGTGGTCAAGGTTGGAGGAAACCAGCTTTCAGACTCTTGTTTAATGGAGTCCCTTGGGTGCTGTTCATCTCTTGCAGCTCAGATAGTTTTTTTGTGTTAAAGCAGCTCAGTCTGCAGACTCTGTGCTTTCATGTTTGCTTCGTCAGTTTTTCCTGGCCGGCCGTTTAGTGGAGGGCGAGTTCGGAGCGGTGACACTGTGTATCTATTTCTCGTGGTGAAAACATTCCTCACTCTCTCACTCTGCAGCAGTGAAGTGTGTGTGTGTGTGTGTGTGTGTGTGTATAGGGTGGAGGGTGGAGGGTGGAGCGTGGGTGTGTACGGTAGAATTAGTTGTATTTATGGTAGTTTACTGGGTTGGGTTGGATGTCTGGTTTCGTCGAGCAGGCTTCATGTGATTCATGAGTTGACAGCAGTCCAGTTTTGGTGGAGGCCGATCCCTCCACACATTTGTCCTTTTTGAGTTTGGGCACTGTGATGTAAAATTGATTTTGTGGATCGACTGCAAAATAATTGGCAACTATTTAGATTGTCGTTTAATCATTAAAGAGGACCTATTATGCTTAATTTCAGGTGCATACTTGTATTTTGGGTTTATACTAGAACATGTTTACATGCTTTAATGTAAAAAATAAAAAACGCTTTATTATTCTCTTTTCACCCTCTGTCTGAAACGCTCCGTTTGAGCTCCTGCCCCGCCCTCCCAAAAAGCTCAGTCTGCTCTGATGGGTCACTGTTGTGATTGGTCAACCAAACCGAACTCTTTGGACTCCACTCCAGCTCCGCTCTAACTAACTTTTTTTGACGGTTTGCCAAACTATCTGCTAATGTGCAAAGTGTGTTGGTGACATCATCACGTTACGGAAGAAAAGGCGGGACTTCAAGCGAGGCGTTTCAGGCAGCTCAGGAGCAGTGTTTCTGCAGGGGAGAGGAACTCCCTTTGATGTGGACTTTGGGCTTTGTAACTTTGCAGACCTTTTACATGGACAAAAAAACTATATAACACAATGAAGGAAAGGGAAAAGGCTCAAACGCATAATAGGTCCCCTTTAAGTAATTTCTCAAGCAAAAAAAAAAAAGCCAATCATCCATCAGTTCCAGCTGGTCATTTGCAAAGATTTACTGCCTATGTATCAGTAAACTGAGTATCTTTGGATTTTGGACTGTTCGTTGAACAAAAGCAATCGCCTTGGCTTTAGAAAACTGTGATGTACATTTCTCACTATTTCCTGATGTTTTATAGACCACGGCATTCAGTAATTAATCGAGAAACTAATCAGCGGATTAATCGATAATGAAAATAATCATTACTTGCAGCCCTAATTACGATGACGAAGGATGATATCCCAATAGAACATAATGGCTTATTTCAATGGTCCACCAACTCTTTATCAAAATGGAAAAAGACATCCAATGTCTGACCAAAGAAATGTTGCAACCCAAAAATCAAATTGTAAAAGAATACCAGTTTTTAAAAAGCAGACAAGGTGGAAGGTTTGTCTGTAGGTAGTGTTTTAATAAAAACCTTCCATTTGATTTAATTGGAACATTTTAAATGTATGTAGTTCATTTTCAAACCTCAAACTGATGCATTGTCTTTTTTAAATATGTCTATATATGTTTATGATACACAGGACTTTCATCTAGGAGACCGCTGTTCGTGTCCCGTGTGAAACTTAAAGTCCACATTGACTCATTTTAATTAAATTAAATAACGCAACAAACATTTTTATTTGAAGCTAAATCATGATGTTTTACTAAACTTAACCAAGTCGTTTTGTTACATTTTTGTTTTGTTTTGTTTCAATTTACAATGCTATGCCCATAACCCGGGAGATAATGTGTTTCCCTGAAGTTACCCGAAAGTTAGCATTGCCGTGGTTGCCTCGACAAAAAGCCAATGGGAATTTTCAGTTGGGTTTTGGACTATTGCAGAAAATAAGCTCTGTGGCAAACAAACGTTTATGATAGTTACACGTTTTGTTCAGCAAGATAATCTCCACAAATATACTTTTATGATTTTTGAAGCGTAAATACAATCTCCAGAAGTAAAAAGCTAACGTTAGGCTATAAACTAACTACACTGTGGTCACATGAGCGCCAGTATACACAACGACGCTGTAAAGGCGGACGAGTTGGTGTGACGATGTTTTGCAGTCTCATATAGACACCTGTTAGCAACTGCCTTTTTTAAGACATATAAAGGCTTCAAAATTCACAAATGCGATATCACGTATTATAGATCGTAAAACAATTTATTAAAATCTCCTGACCTTATTTCAGGCAACTAGAAACCCATTCAAAAAACCCATCGACTTCCAGACGAGGGAACCGGAAGTGCTACAACGCTAACTCAATTCCAGGTTTTAGGACTCATTCCTTTAGTTGTATTGGAACTTAATTTTGTAGGAGACAGAGTTTCTGTCTGGGCACGTTGGCTTTGAGTGGATTTTTCCTACACCCAGTTCAACAAATACAGCACTCTCTCAGCTGTCATTGGCCTTTACTTCCAATTATCAGACTGGAAAACATGGTGGTTGTTGTGGAAACATTGTCAGATTTCGTCTAAGCTCTCTTTAGTAAAATCCCATTTGTCTCTGATTTGGTTTTGGAATAAATCTGAGGAGAAAAAACAGAGGCTGTGCATACAGAATTGTGCTTAAAACTGAATCTGCAGCTCCTACTTTAAATACATGATAATGAGGTTGTGGAGGCCATATTTCACTAATTGCTCCAGCATGTGTCTGTTGGGCTTCATGGATTCTCTGGGGATATTTTCCACACTAAAATCTAACAGCTGCAGCAGAGCTTATGAGATGTTGTTTTGCTCAGTGAGACTATGAACATGTGGATCCCTAGTAAAGAAATATACCAAACCACTGGTATAGATGCTATGTACAACGTTGATGTTTATGAGCATCTTAAACATCTGGCGGAGTGGTGACGCGTGTTTATCCTCCACATATTTCACCCAAGAGGAAAAACAGAGGAGCTCAACAGGGCGCAACATCTGCTGTCTGCTCTGAGGAGTTTCTGCATTACTCAACAGTTTGAACTGTTTTCTTTTTAAACCATTGCTCATCTCATCATGACCACTCAGTGACTCATGTGTAGGGACGGGTACAGAAGACCAGTCTTAAAGTGGTACTGGTTCCTCCTGACTAGTCTGAACGGGAATACAGATGTGCTCCTGCAGCAGTCGGAGCTGCGAACTCCATTTGTTTAACGTTCAGCATTTCAGTTTGTGTATTGTTAGATAAACTTCTTCCCTACGCGCAGCCATCAACTAACAATGATCGTGCAACTATTTATAGCAGACAAGTTGAAATGCTCTAAAGACTGGACTAACTAAATCAAAGTGTAGGGATTTCACAATAACAGAAATTTAGTGGTCGATACCAAAAAGTGAAATTCCGCGATTCTCAATACCGATTTGATACCACGGTAGTGTTAGGAAGGTAAACGGGGTCATAATTCTCTCTCTATTATCTGTTTTAATATTGCTGTGAAAACATCTCCTTCAAACAACTGGACTTATTCAAGTTTCCCATCAAAAAACAACATTTTACAAGATTACATTACATGATAACGTCACAATTTACCTTCACCCGAAACTCATTTTACTGAATAGAGCATGAATGAACCATAATGTAAATCAATGTCACCTTTTGCAAAGAGTATAGAAGCAAAGAGAAAAAATGCTTGCTGCCGCCATTTTGGACTGAAACACGTATTATATTTATAATATTTTATTGTTCAAGTGTTCAAGAAGTTAGTGTGTCTGGCTCTGATAATTGATGCGTTGGTTTTTCCACTGTCAAATGTAAGCAGCTCTCTGCTCTTAAATGCTGTACATTTTCAGATTTGACATCTGTTACTTTGTTTTTGCAAACTAACAACTAACTAGCAACTAACTACCTGTGCACATAAAGTATATTGAGTCAGTGAGGGTAGATGTTCCTCTGCTGAGCTGGTGTTTTGAGTCTGATGGAAGTGATTCTTTAGTGGAGTGAAACTGTGACTCTGTTTGCAAGTCTCCCAAATGGCTTCAACGAATGCACTTAGCTCAGTGTGCAGCATTACATCATCTATTTAGACGGTATATATGTCACCCAAAAAAAAAAGAGAGAATTATGATGTATTAAAATGTAAGACAGTTTGTTCCCAGTTACAAAACATTGTTGTAACTTAGATTTCACAGCTGTAGCAGTTATAGAGATTCTTTGCTTTTTGCTGTCAGGCTCCAGTTCTTCATGCTGTGTCACTCCAGCTGCCATTACACAATCCCTCAGATATTCAGAGGAGCTGAGAGACTGTGAGACCTTCCCCCCTTTTTTGATCTGAATCCACTGCTCTCCACAAAGAGAGGAAGCTGCTGCTGCTCAGGCTCTCTGCTGGAAACCCACCTGTTGTTTACTCCCACTGACTGACTGACTGAGTGTCCACTGAACACAATGCAAATAATGCAAATCTGCTGCCATTCAAACAATGTTTCACCGTGAAACCGGCTTTGAATAGCCAAGAAAGTATGTGTTTATGTATCTGTATGAAAGGAAAGGACAACATACAGGCTGAAACGATAAAAAAATAGAGATTGGAGTCTCATTATACCTCTTTAAATGATCTAATAATTATTTAAAGGTGCTCTGTACGATATCCAGAGCATTAATATGGCATCAAACAAATATTTGCTATATAAAGATACATTGGACTAATGTCTACCTGAGCAGAGAATGAGGTCGCTCTCCCTCTGTGTGTTATAATCTGAGCTTGTCTGTCCTTTGTTGACCTGCTCGCATGCACATTTTAGTGCATGTGAGCTCATTTTAGTGCATGTGAGCGTGCCCCACTGGCTAGCTCATGGCCGCTACTCATGTGCTTCGCGGAAGCATAGCACCCACCCTCTGGTTCCTCCCCAGGTAAACACTGTTTGCTCTGTCAGCACTTTTGCTGTTGTTTCCACTGTTAGCGCTGTAAGCTACGAGCCCTCGCCATGTTGAGAGCCGTGCGGAGGCAATAGAAATGCTCCCAATATTGCATTTAGCTCCTTTAAATAAAAGGACACACACACATTTTCTCTCTTAAAGGAATAGAATAGTAAATTTGTGTTCTTTCTGAGATATTCAGATGGATATTGATCTCATGTGTGTGTTAAATATGGCGCTGGAGCCAGTATGTAGTTAGCCTAGCTTAGCATAACAACTGGAAGTAGGGGGAAACAGCTAGCTTGGCTCTGTCCAAAAATTTAAAATTTGTGTTATATTCAGTTTCATATCAGGCTCATTTTGTGCTTCTTACAGCTGAAAGTTCACATCTGTGTGTAGCTTTTTTTGAGTGTAAACACCAGGAATGGAGGCATTAGCGTCGAGACCTTGACGTTCTTACTGTACATCATCCAGGTATGATGGCATGCGAGCACCAAACAGGCTCTGCAGCTCGTAAGTCACTAACGGACAGTTGAGTTTATTATTGTTTCAGAAAAGGTCTCACATGGTGACGCCCATCTGAAGCAGCTACTCTATTCTAATAATCAGGGTGTGTGAGAGTTAGTTGCAGAGAGACTTTCGGTAAAGTCACATCAGGGCAGTAAAACCAGTCAGCTCTGTGAGGGATGTTCATTGACGTAACCTTTCCAAGTGCAGCTCTCTATCATTATCGACTATCCCCCTTCTGCCTTTTGTCTCTTATGTAATCTCACTGCAAACAAGGCACAGAGCTAGGCATCCATTTGTCTGAGAGATAAATCCCCGACCATCTGCGAAAAACCCACAAGGTCCTTTTAACAGCGCTGAACACTGTTTCAATTTCTACAATCCTCAAAGACTCTTTAAACCATCTGGATGAAAAATACTCAGTCTGCTGCACCACAAAAAAGATTTCAACCTTTTTTCCTAACAAACATGGAAGCTGGAGATGAATTTAAGATGTATTATTAGTCATATTGTCTACGTATTATTTTTTATCAACAAAACATATTTATTAGGGCTATCAATCAATTAAAATATTAAATTGCAATTAATCGCATGATTGTTCATAGTTAATCACGATTAATTGCAAATTAATCACACATTTTTTATCTGTTCAAAATGTACATTAAAGGGAGATTTGTCAAGTATTTAATCCTCTTATCAACATTTGAGTGGGCAAATATGCTGCTTTATGCAAATGTATGTATATATTTATTTTTGGAAAGCAATTAACAACACAAAACAATGACGAATATTGTTTAGGTACTGCATTTAGCATAAAAAATATGCCCAAATCATAGCATGGCAAACTGCAGCCCAACAGGCAACAACAGCTGTCAGTGTGTCAGTGTGCTGACTTGACTATGACTTGCCCCAAACTGCATTTGATTATCAGAAAGTGGGCATGTCTGTAAAGGGGAGACTCGTGGGTACCCATAGAACCCATTTTCATTCACATATCTTGAGGTCAGAGGTCAATGGACCCCTTTGAAAATGGCCATGACAGTTTTTCCTCTCCAAAATTTAGCATAAATTTGGAGCGTTATTTAGCCTCCTTCGCTAGTATGACATGGTTGGTACCAATGGATTCCTTCCTTCACTCTAGCTTTAAAACTGATCCTATCACAACCTAAAAGAGTTGCATTAATGCATTAAAGAAATGAGTGGCGTTAAATTAATTTGCGTTAACGCGTTATTATTGCGTTAACTTTGACAGCCTTAATATTTGGATATTTTTCTTTCGTCGTGTAAAACAAGCAAGGAGCTATGTCCAGCCATCATCTTTGTTTTGATCAGGAAATGGAGTTGCAACCTGGGAAACAGGTTAAAATTCCTTTTTTTTTTTATTGCACAGCAGATTAACTAAAGAGTCTTAGGACCCTTTCAAACCTACCTCGTTTTATCTGGACTTTCAGACTTTTTAGTTTTATCCGAACCAAAATTATAGTTTTGAAACCTCTCCCGGACCTGAACTATAGCACCATCATGGGTTACCATGAAATCTGCACCACACACACATTCATGTTCATGTATTTCTGTTGTTAAGATACCAAAATACAACAAATGCACACACCCATATTTCTGTCATCGACTCACAGCCCCCTCCTCTTCACACACACACACACATTGTGTGTCTTTGTCTGACATTTTTCTGCCTTGCAGTGACTTGCTCAGTGTCGGGGGGTATTTCCCTGACTGACATCACAAAGAGACTCTCCTCTGAGCTTCACAGTTTAGTGAACTCCTCTGAGCAGCAACATAATGCCCATACATGTACGAAATAACAGTCATTTATTCCGGGCATCTTATTGTACTTTTAACTTCTTAAAACACTTTGGGCATTTTTAAATGTGCCTTGATGCGACGTGTTGATTTTAGCAGTCAATGATACTGTGAAAAGATGTCAGCAGTGTTTGTGAATGCTTGTTCACTTAGTCATCATGTGTGTTTGCATGTTGTGTGTGTGTGTGTGTGTGTGTGTGTGTGTGTGTGTGTGAAAACAAATGACATGTGCTGACACGTCATTTGTTTTCACACACACACACACGATACTCCCAGACAACCACAAGAAAGTTCTCATACTCTTACATGAACCAAAAAACACTAGACCGTCTGTGGTTTACCTGTTGGACATGTCAATCTTAGATTCAAATTTGTCTTTTTTTAATGCATAAATTCATTTCTGTCAATTGATACAAATATTTAATTGCGATTAATCACATATTTTTTATCTGTTCAAAATGTACCTTAAAGGGAGATTTGTCAAGTATTTAATACTCTTATCAACATGGGCGTGGGCAATTATGCTTGCTTTATGCAATTGTATGTATATATTTATTATTGGAAATCAATTAACAACACAAAAAAATGACAAATATCCAGAAACCCTCACAGGTACTGCATTTATTATAAAAAAATATGCTCAAATCATAACATGGCAAACTGCAGCCCAACAGGCAACAACAGCTGTCAGTGTGTCAGTGTGCTGACTTGACTATGACTTGCCCCAAAACTGCATGCGATTATCATAAAGTGGGCATGTCTGTAAAGGGGAGACTCGTGGGTACCCGTAGAACCCATTTACATTCACATATCTTGAGGTCAGAGTTCAAGGGACCCCTTTGAAAATGGCCATGCCAGCTTTTCCTCGCCAAAATGTAGTGTGAGTTTGGAGTGCTATTTAACCTCATTCACGATTGCGTTAAAGACATTAGTGGCGTTAAAACGAATATACATTAACTTTGACAGTCCTCATTTTTTCATATTTGATATCTAAATCTTGCAATCCTCAAAGAGCGTTGTTACTCACTGAGCACCAGAAGGTGATCAAAATAACCATTGATTATTAAACATTAATAATATTCAGTACGTCACAATAAAAACATATTAGTGGAGGTTAAACCAGGTGTGATGATGTGTGATAAATGTTCAGTGTGTGCAGGTAAAGTGATTTTTCTTTGTGTGTGTGCTTTTGTGATTTCTCTTGTTTGGGCGTTTGACCAGCTGTGCCACATCTGCATGTGTTGCATGTGTTTGCAAAGTCTCTTTGCAAATCCCGGAAAGTCTAAATTTTTCTAAATTTCTTTTTTTCGACCCAGCTCTTATTGACATGCCGTGTCCTATAGTAATTTATTATTATTAGCAGAAGTGGTAAGGCATCCAGATCTGGTCTGGAGACTAATCTAGTTAGTAGATGACGGCCTGAACAATAGCTGCACTCATTCAGTATAATGGCATTTCCTGTGTGAAACAGCACTTTGGCTCGTTTTGGCTGGAAAGTGAACGCTTTATTTCATAAAAAGGATTCCACTTCTGCAGAAAATCTTTATTTTAGTTTACACTAAATATTTGAATTCTGTTTGTTTGTTTGTCTGAAAGCAGAATGACCCCAAAACTACAGATTTAAGTGAAACATGTTGAAAAGTCGAGGGCCGAAGCACAAGTGATTGGTGCAGATATATTTCTGAACATTTCCATTAATAACTCAGGAACCACTGTACATAATTGAATAACAAATGTTTCCCATGATTGTCTATTACTGTGTGTGTTTTGATGCAGGCCCACTTAAAGATAAGCAAATGTTTTAGCCTGTAACCTGGAGGAGTGTGCAGCATTGGTGGAGGACTGAGCGCTGAGTGCTATCGACCCTTCGCTGGTCAAATTGGCCTTTTTTCCACTTAGATTAGCTCGATTTAAAGATCTGTATAAGACTTAAACATAAGTTGATGAGACCTGCAGGCACATTAATCTTCTGCTGTCTGAC
Organism: Helicolenus hilgendorfi; assembly: GCA_916700815.1. NCBI lineage: Eukaryota > Metazoa > Chordata > Actinopteri > Perciformes > Sebastidae > Helicolenus > Helicolenus hilgendorfi. The sequence continues at coordinate 15,713 of CAKALG010021007.1, forward strand.
ATAGTAAATGTTGAAGGTGGAAGAGCAGGTCTCTCCAGTGAAACGGGGGCTTGTTGCTGAATCACGTCACACAACTCTCACTCATAGTTTACATACCAAGCACTCACATACCAACATATATTTCAGTTAGATACTTTCTAGACTCCAGTATGTATATTAAAAGAGTTGCAGGTCACTGTAAGTATTGCTTCTGTCCATACTGGCTGTGAAGTAGAGGGATAGTTACACAAAGTAAAAGCAAAGTTGTACAAATATGGCTAAAAAGTGAATCCTTTACACACCACAGGATTATTCTGTGGGTTCACACCTACAGCATGGATAAGTCCACAGGTGTGGCTCTTCATGCTAAAGGTGTAACATAGCCTAGTGCACACAGTCAGATATGGGCCTGCAGTATTTTAAGTATCCAGGAGTCAGTTTGTTAAGGTTCCCTCACTGATAAAACACATTTTATTGTGTGTTAGTTTAAGGGGTTATAACCCAACAGTCGGGCAGTTTGTTACCTCCGACCTCAGTCCGGTCCACTCAGGGCTCTCTGAAGTTTTGCTTCTCTGAGTTCAAGAATAAATGAACAAACAGTAGAGACTGAGTCAGAGAGTCTGACCAGCAGACTGTCTTTACACCATCAAGCAGTTAGATTATTGTGCAAGCCCTAAAATGTGAACAATCTATTAACCGAGTTAGTGGGAAGAATGTACCGTGGATGTATTAAGAAAGGAGTTATGGTTCTCTAAGAACACACCATGAATGTACGATAAGAACTGGATACCGGACCCCAGTTCATTTCAATTTGTTTTTATATAGCGTCAAATCATAACAGAAGTTATCTCGAGATGCATACGACAAAAAAGTTTTCTAGCTTCCAGGTTTACTTCAGGGGTTTACGGGCCAATGAATGTGCTCAGTAGTGGTTCTCCTGCTGGCCCCGCCCGCGAGCAACCCGCTCGGCACAAATACTTTACATAGATTTGACATCACATATTTTTAAATCGCTTTTCTCGGCTCAGGGAAAGTGTTACAAATATAAAATAGAAAGAGCCGTAATTGACATTGTTTGCAGTTTGAAGTGCGTTTTACTCTGCTGGTCTATAGGGAAAATGCTCTTTGGTGGTGTAATGGTCCCTCCGTCTCTGGAGCTGCGACCACACTTTACAACCCCACTGATATGTGTTCTGTTGTCACCAGAGCGACTAACAACAATTGCCATTTTCTGTTGTAAATGTCCGTTGGAAACAGTTCAATGTCCATTCTACTCCTATTCTATTTCTATGCTCGTGACACACAACACGCCAATTAAGATCTAGATATGTTTTGGGTGTCTGGTTCAGTTTGCGTTGAGAGTCGGGAGTTAAAATCACGGTACTCGTTTGTCTTCTGATCCCATTTCTGCTGGTTATTCTGAACACGTTTTGATATTTACAACTAAAAATCTGGACCGTTGACGTCGGGCAGTGGGAGGTGATATCTGAAACTGTCTGGAAACGGCAGAAAGTGGTGTGGTGAGCGGCGAGTGAGATTGTGTTCTTGTCTCATCTGAACTCTTGAACTTGTTTCTTTCTCTACACAGATTGCAGCATAAATTAACAAGACCAACTGTTTTTGATGGATGCCCGTTTGGTGCTCGGACATGCTGGAATTTGTGTTCTCTTGGGAGTAAGGATCGTAATCTACCTGTCGCCTCCCTCGGTGTGTGTGTTTTTATGTGTTTTGGATGAGCTGGCAGGTCCAGACAAAGCGGCTGAGCAACTTCCATCATAATTAATTGTCACTATCTCGGAACAAAACATCCAGTTCTTCGTCACGCGTGCACAGTGTTGCTTAGAGGCTGGAACGCCCTTCACTAATGAGACAAGGAAACTCCCAGATCTGACTCCAACTGTGAGCTTAATATCACCAATATATAATCAGTCTGTGGTTAACATGGCTCCACCTATATCACCGTAGTAACCGCATTAATATGTCAGTTGCTGTTGTGTGTGTGTGTGTGTATATGAGTATATTTAGAGGTGATGTCTGCCTGCTGTGGTTAATTTGCTCTGAATGACCCAATTACGTTGCTTTTATGACACTTTACTCTTTGTCTGTTTTGCTTTATATAATGTCTTTACAATGTGCGTTTGGCGCTTTGCACAATATTCCGTTTTAATGAGCCAGGGGACGGCAAACGAGAAGCAGGCAGATGGCTTACGCTGGCTCATTTACAGTCATGCTGATTAATAAGGACAAAAACAAAGCAGTAATAACTGTGAGTAATCTGTGATTATTTTAATGAATAATTGATTGTTTTGTTTATAAAATATCAAGTTGTCCGAGCTTCAAACTGATTTCTGAGGGACTGTAGGAAAGTTATTAGGGGTGGGGTGCAGAGTTGGACCATAGGTTTCACTTTTTAAAAAAGCAACACGTTCCTCAGCATTTTTAGTATTGTCTTCAAACCCTCCCCTTGACTTAGAAAAAACAATACGGAACCCTCCACCCGACAAGTCAACAGTCAAAAACAGGCACCCCCATCAAGTAATTTTGTTAGAGCTGTCAGAGTTAACGTGATAATAACGCGTTAATTCGCAAATTCGTTGTAACGAATTGCGACTTGCAACTTGTGATTTGAAGGTTGTAGCGGGCAGTTTTAAAGTTAGAGCAAAGATACTAGATATCATATGAAACTAGGAATCCATTGGTACCAACCGTGTCATACTAACTTGTCACGAATGCGGCTAAATAACACACCAAACATACGCTAAATTTTGGCGAGGAAAAACGGGTATGGCCATTTTCAAAGGGGTCCCTTGACCTCTGACCTCAAGATATGTGAATGAAAATGGGTTCTACGGGTACCCACGAGTCTCCCCTTTACAGAGATGTCCACTTTATGATAATCACATGCAGTGATTTATGATTCTCCCTTTAAGGTACATTTTCAACAGATAAAAAATGTATAAAAGATGAAAAGATGAATTGTGGTTAACTATGGACAATCATGCGATTGATTGCGATTCAATTTTTATCCATAAATTGCAGTGGAAAACTAAAATAAAACATGATTCTGGGGTGAGAATGCCCTCCCTTTCTCTCTCAAGAAAGTCCCTCCCCCTTTTTTCTGTATAATTTTCACTAAGACGTTCTTGTTTTGTCTGAACAGCATTGACTAAAGCCAAAGTTATATGCTTTTCCATATGAAACTCCTCACCTTTAAGAAGCCATAATCAGCAGATCTTCTATTTTAACTTTTTAAAGGCCGTCTGATTCGTCTGAATATTTCATCCCTCTTCCGACCACTTCTCTGTGTTTGCATAACCACTTAACCTGAAAAAAGGGAATATATTAAACAAACAAAGGCTGGAGGTATTTTGCATAAGCGAGCGATCAGATCTGGGCCGACGTCACGGCCATTCAAATCAACTCAGCAGCACCGTGAACCAAGATGAACCTGGAGGAGGACGAGTCGCTGAAGAAGAAGTTCCTCCTCCACACTGAGATTCTGCTGCAGCTTCTCAGATTGCAGAGAATGAGTCGATTATAACAGAAAACGTATGTGTCTCTCAGCTGGCAGCAGGAGCACGCCAAGCCTCTGAAGGACTCAACCAGCTGACAAATGAAATAGATTTTCAGTGCAGAGTCCTCTCAGGGTTTGGACCTGCAGAGCAGGAACAGTAAAACTTCTCTATTGAGAGTTTGTGATCCTCCCTGAGTGACTCACAGCTTCTACTTTATTGGAAAAAGGTTAACCTCCGACCTGACTGGATGCTGTTGTGCAGAAGTAGGATAGCAGGCTGCACTGACAGTTACATAAACAGAGTCTGTCCTTTCTCAGTACAGTGTATTAGCTGCCATACATTCTTCACAGTTAATTATTGCGAGTTACTCTTTCAAGTGATGGAACGTTCTCTGATGTCTAGCTGCTAAAAGTCCTGTTTGCGTCAGCCAAAGCATGTTGACACCTGAAGACGCTTTACCTGAAGATATGCTCAGAATGTCTCTTCAACATGGTTCTTCTATCCCTGAAACACTCACACTCCCCTCTGTTCGCTCATATATATTCTGTTGAAAATCTGTGGACATGGACATGTTACATGTGGACAGGTAAAAAACGTGGGAAATTTCAAATTGAGTAAAACATTTATTTCATAAACTGTCCCAGATCTCTGACATTTATGCCCATTTAGTGAGTAGCCTCACTTATACTGACAATAACAACACATGACATGCCTACGTGAGACTCAAGAGGTCAAAGGGTTCAATTAGACCAGTGGTTCCCAACCTTATTTAGCTTGTGACCCTTTAAAACAAACTTGTGACTCCTCGTCACAGGTTGTACAAGTTTATAAAGCTGCGATGATTTATCGATTAGTTGCCAACTATTAAATTAATCGCCAACAATTTTGATAATCGATTATTTGGTTTGAGCCATTTTTTAAGAAAAAAAAGTGAATATTCTCTGATTCTAGCTTCCCAAATGTGAATATTTTCTGGTTTCTTTACTCCTCTATGACAGTAAACTGAATATCTTTTGAGTTATGGGCAAAACAAGACATTTGAGGACGTCATCTTGGGCTTTGGGAAACACTGATCGACATTTTTCACCATTTTCTGCCATTTTATAGACCAAACAACTAATCCATTAATCGACAATGGAAATAATCGTTAGTTGCAGCCCTACAAGTTTATGACCAAAAAGGGATTTTCCTTTTGCAGATTGTTATTTAAATATTTTAGAGGCCGAAGGAGGTCAAACTATCCAGTATCTCACTTTTTGTTCTTGTTAATAATCATGAAATCTGTCATACTTGTCTTGTGACCCCTAGGGGAACCCTTTGGGTGAGATTTGCCTAGATATAAAGTTGACATTTTGTCTTGACAGTGGCACAACGGAGTGTCTAAAATGGAGAGGTTTCATCCTCTGGGAAACTCTTTTTTTTGTACTGATGGGGTCACTACAGAAGACGTCAGGGGGTCAGCAAATCATTTTAATTCTAACGACAAACATCCACAGAAAATTAGATGAAACATTTGGCCAGTTGTTTTTGTTGTTGTGTCTGATTCTGATCCAGACAAACAGGCGGTCCAGTGGACCTTCTGAAATCATCATCCACCAATGAAATAGCATCCCAGTGCAGTGTTAGCGGAAACTGCCCATGACTGGGAGCAGGATATCCACTGTGATTAGCTGATCAGTGGGGGTGGGAGACTGGGTGAGAGGGGGTCAGCGGGGACACGAGAGACAGAGCTAACCTTTTACACGGTGCATTGTTTAGGACTGAGGAAAAAACAAGGAGGTCCCCTGAGGTCCTCCGTCCACAGCTCCAAACTGCAGCTGCTGGTGAAGAAACAACCTCTGGCTAACTGTGACCAACAAACCTTTAAAAAATACCCTTCATTAATCCTTCATTGATTCTTTATTTAGCCCCGAAAACACCCAAAACACTTCTCTAAATGTGTGACTAAATGTTTGGTATGGTGACCAGAAATCTATCTTAAAAACACCTTAATTTCAAAGTCATTAATTAATGAATTAAGTGGATTTTAACAGGTAAATTACTTAAACCTTAATTTACACAGTTTGAAACATTTGACATATTAATGATCATATCAAGGATACATTAAGGGATTAGTCAGCATTCAGGCATTTAATAAGGTTATCCTAATAAATTAATGATAAACTAATGGATTATAATTTATTAATGCCTTTTTAATGGCTTTTCTGCATCGATTAAGGAGTTTTATAGAGTTAATGACCCTTACAGTATATGCAATATAATATTACAGCGACCCCAAATTTGGACCTTAAAAATATCTTAATTAAAAGGTGCAAATTCGAGGGTTTGCCCCAAATGAAAAATGAAGGTCTCATTTAATGTTTAAAGCCCTTAAACATAAAATTCATGAAAATACCTATTAATTTATCTATTAATTACCCTCTTAAAATCCAATTAAACATATGAGAATATCAACAATGTATTATTGTTCCCTAATACTTCCAATAAATACCTTAATTAAATGTTTTTTAGTGGATAAATTAGTGGCATTTTAAGGTAAAAATTGAGGGATTGTTTCTCTGCCCTGTAAGTGAGCCACAGGATCCCCACGTGTATTATCATTTCTCGACTCTTTTATCTGAATTCATCTCTAACCCAGACATGCAGTGTGATGGAGCACCGCAGCTTCTGTTTCCATAGTGACGTGGAGCCGGGTTGTGGTGGCGCCGTGCCATCATCCCTGCTGTAAAACATCCCAGAGAGATAATGACGGAGCACATCGACCCCGACATTTGCACCGACTGTACTGAGAGGGAGACAATAAACAGCAGCCGCATGCTCAGGCATGTTTATCCATTAAGTGGAGGATGTGTCACTGGGAATTACCTCTAATAGTTTGTGGATATTGAGCATTTAAGGCTGCGTAAATACTCATTTAATGGTTTTTTATGTGTGTCCCGATGATGTGGTTTGCAGCGGCGCAGAGAGGAGACGTAATATGGGGAACTTTCTGCAGAGACTTTATTCTTTGTTTTGTTTTTTCCTAAGAAACTGAATCCCTCCCCGTCAGGAGTCTGGCCTGGTTTAAGCAGAGTTGAAATCGGAGAGGTTTCTCTTTTCTCAGTAATCATGTGAATATGCTGCCAGCTAGTCGTAGGTTGACAGACCACAGGAGGGACCGAGAAGGGAGCACGAAGTGAAAGGGATCTGGTTGATGTAGTGAGAATGGCCTCGGAGACTTGGACGGAGACACGGAGTCTGATTGGACACTTGTAATCTGGATGGAAGTTACTCACACGATCCAGAGAGACACTAGCGGCAGCCTCAGTGACCTGCGTACAGTATCATGCAGAGATCACCTCGGGTACAGTGTGATATCATCTGGTGTTTGTTATCCAGGCTGAAGGAAGACTCTGGCACGTCTCAGCACCGAGGAAGAGATGGAAAATGAGCGTATAGATGAGCTCAGGTTTTGTTTTTAGAAAGCTCTGTTGTGTGTGTGTGAAGCTTTTTTGGCAAACGCAACGCGGAACAGGCGTCCAAAAAGTTTTGAGCAGTTTTGACAAATTCAGTTCCAACTTCATGTGGTTTGTTTTTAGTTTTCTTTAGTTTTCTTTTTTACACAAATGAATCTTAAAGAAATAGTTCAACATATTGGAAATCAGTCTCTTGTCTGTATGTTCAGTACGGAGCTGGAGTTAGCCTAGCTTAGCATAAGGATTGGAAGCGGGGGAAAACGGGTATTAAAGGGGACATTATGTCATCCTGTCTGTTTGAATATCACTCTCTGTCTGAAAAGCTCTGTTTTAGCGCCTGTCTCTTTAAGAACCACTCCAGGAAAAGCCCAGTCTGCTCTGATTGGCTTATGATGAAAAATAGGGTTCACCTTTGCAAAGGTAGTTCTCAAGCTGTGGGCGTTATATGCCTGCATGTGACACAAGGCCTATTGAAAGAGGCTGGGACACGGTTTTCAGCTCTGGGGTATAACACATGCGCGGTGTGACTGGAGCTGTGGTCCC
>CAKALG010021008.1:0-16241 GCA_916700815.1 Helicolenus hilgendorfi
TGGCCAGAGCCTGCTGCTGTCATAGAGTGTGACTTGCTGCCACCACTGGGGACTGACTAAGACCACTATCAGGGGTGGATATGTGGTGCTGATGGAGACAGGGCTAGACTTTTTGGTACCCCCACTGACTACCAGAGCCACGACTTGGGATGTTGTTGCCAGAACTATTAAGGTTTTGCCCAAAAGTTTGGGTCGGGCCATGTTGACCCATCGGTGCAGGTGGTAGCGATGCACTGTGTAACTGAAACACTAACTTTATTCAAGGTCACATGTTGTAGAAAGCGAGATTTCCACGTCTCTCTTGATTACAAAGCAGGTCTGGATGCTATATAAAGCGAGCTGTCGGGACATCCGTAAGGTTGTGATGTCACTGGTAGAAGTGCAGCTAAACTCAGTGAGTCCCCGGCTGTAGTGATGCTGTGAAGATGGTGACGGCGCAGATGTGGAAGACCGGAAAATATTTACCAATCAGAGCCCAAAATGGGATTTGAACCCTGATCACACAGTCCCCATGCACCAGTCTAAACCACTGCTCTATCCAGCTGCTGCATTCTCTTTCTCCTAATACACTATTCATCACTTCAGTGTGGCTGGCCTGGCTGTTTGTGAATTCATTTGACTGCCTAATATGCCAAGTTATAGGTAATATTAATACGTGCTTCAGTCATTAAGGTGAAAAAATAAGAACTGCCCGCCACATCTGCACACGCCACATTCACTATGATGCTTTACCATTGTAGTTCACTGTTTCTGAAATATTAGACTTTATTTTTATGGGGGTTAAATGTATGTCTACGTAAAGGCTAGAGCGGATGATGTCATTATGTAGTTAGCTGATTTTAGACTTCTGGGCTCTCTGATTTGCACTGAAGAATCTTTCTGCTAAAATAAGCAGCAGGCAAGTTTTAACTTTGTTAATTTTCTCCAAAAAGTGCAAAGAATTCTTTGGCTTTTCTTTTGGCAGATCGTCCATACATACATTTTCGCCAGTTGGCCTTTAAATTTTAAGGACAGAAAATTTTAAACTTGGTGAAGAGAGCCTTCACATGAAACAAGTTCTTCCAATCATAAGTTGTTTTCTTGTGTAAATTATTGCATACATTAGATCGAGCAGCAACCATGACCAAACTTTTAGAAGTTATTGTAACTTACAGTAAATGAAAATGGTGAATGGAAGGACTGAATGAAATTAGATTTAACAGAAATCTGGTATAAATTGCAATGGACGCAGATATTGCACATCACTATCACTCTGAATTTATTAAAACAAGTTAGAAAATCTACAGTTTCCATTCATTTACTTTTCTAGCTGCATAATGTGCTACACTGACTAAATAGCATTTCAGCACCTTTAAAACAGTGATAAGATAATGAACAGAGTATTGTTCTTCTGTGTGACTCTTCTTTTGTCCCCAGATTGCATTCTTATCAAGCTGCTCCCACTTTCTCCGTTTACAAAGCAGTCTTTAGAAGATTAGATCTGTCCTGTGAACTTCCGCTTGTGGTTTGTTTTCTGTCTTTACGGGATCATCTCTAAATGCTTGACATTCCCTAACTCTAACTAATGCTAAACATGTCTGTGTGTTATCTTTGCTAAAACCCACAAATGTGACTTGCATCTTCTCTTTTGCCTTCATTAACGTGCGAGTCATGCAAAGGTATTCCACCTTCCAAGCTTCTTTTTGTAACCTGGACTGCCTAGCTGCATTTTAAAATGTCCTGACCCCGACGTGATTTGAACACGCAACCTTCTGATCTGGAGTCAGACGCGCTACCGTTGCGCCACGAGGTCCTGCTGCAGCCCTGGACATTTGAGAAGTACATCTAGCTGCTGATATTCCCCCTGTGGGAATTGGAACACTTGCAGGAGCTAATGCAGCAATCATAGAGCACACACTGGCGCATGTTCTCTCTTTCTCACACACACTTTCTCACACCCTCCTGCCTCTCCTCCCAGTTTTCTCCAGGGCACCAGTCTTTGTGTGGTCTTTGACAGGAACAGGCAACCCACTCTGGTACAAAAGACACAGATAATGGGGTGAAGAGAGCTATTGTCTGCTGAGCTTATGTCACAAGTGAGTGTGTGTCTACACAGGGAACAACTACCTCTCTGTTATCCCTCACCTTCTATGGTGGATCAGATTAGAGGATACCTGATCAGACCGGGGTGGTAGTATGTCACTCACGCAATGTATGAATGAATGAGTAAAGCTCACTAATGACTAAACAGGTCACTGGGCCAGGAGCTAAATGACTGGCAGACAATGCACACGGTCTGGCACACCCTGCTTATCTGCTCATATCTGCTCTGCCCAATACAAAAGTCTTTCAGCCTGCAGATCGGTTCAGTGCCAGCATAGCAGTGACTATTCAGTGACTGCATGTAAAGCCGCCAGGGCACTTTTTTCAGTATATTAAATGTTCTTCTGTTGCAACATTTTGCTACACATGTAACCAGATCTTCCATTTACACACTCCCAATGATACTTAAAGCTACTCTGCCTACTGCAGGCAGAGTATTTTTAGCATCATTGGGCAAAACAATTCCATAATAACCTTTCAGCATATTGTAATTCAAGTGCTCTGAGAGAAAACTAGACTCCTGCACCTCCTCTTGGCTCTGTTGTCAGGCTTTAAAAAGTGTACTGTTTAGCTGTAAAATGAGAACGTTTGCTCTAGCTGGTGGGCGGTGCTTGGTATTTCCTCAACTGATCTCAACATGGCTGCTGGATCACAAACGTTCTCATTTTACAGCTAAACAGTACACTACAACACATTTCTGAAAACATTTGAGGCGAGAAATATGCATTACGGTAACATAATATTGATTCATATTTGATCAGCGCTGCCTAGTTTGACCGTTTGATCGGAGTTTGCGAGTGATTGACAGCTGCTCAGAGACGACAAGGCTCCGGCTCGGCTCTGATTGGTTGTTTTCCTCTGGTCTGTAAAATCTTACAGATGCCATTAGGAGCACACAGATTACCTGTGTCATGCACTACTGTCAGGATGTAGTGGCCTATTTTTACAAAAATATCTTTTTTTAATCACATTTGCTCCAATTCTACGCACTGCAGCTTTAACCAGCAAGTCTGACTCATTTTGCACTACTGTTGCTCCGTTTGCCATCTCATTAAAGTGAATCCAAGCATGCCGTACATTCCTGGGCTGTTACATTTGGCAATGCTGCACAAAGACAATTCAAGCTACTCCCCTTACACTTGCACTTAATAGTGACTTTTTGACGAGTGACAATATTTGAAAGGCGTTTTTGAAGATCCATTTGTGTGTGACATTAATTAATTATAGTCATCCTTGGCAATTAAGTTCTCAAGAATTTGCAGTATGTTGCCATACCTGTCAAGTGTCATATTTTACATTTCGATGTCTTCGCTGGCATCTCATGGTTTCATTGTGTCATGGAAGTAAAAAAAAAGAAGGCCTTGTAAGTTTCATGATGCTTTAGCACTGTGGAGCACTTCAAGCTGATGTTCTTCAGGAGTCGTATGGCTGAACACTTTGTACCTGACCGGAGAATGTTCAACGCTTGTACAAAATGTTGAACTTCACAAGACCCCGGTGTAACTTTAGAGTGTTGATAATCACAGGTTATACTGATTTCCACAAGTTTTGCAGTAATCTGTCTTCCTGTTTGCAGACAGATATGTGCTGTTCTCACATTTCACTCAGCTTTTCCCTCCAACACCTCACATGCACGCCTCAGATTGTCTGTCAAAGCTGTACTCAACCTTTGTACTAGTCCTATATGTTTTATTCTTGTGGTTTTGCTCTCTTTGTTAATGAAATAATGCAGTGCTGCTGCCCCATTGTCTCTGTTTTAAAAACTAGTCGCGGACCAAATTAGTCTGAGGACTTGAATAGTGATGGAGTGTTAATGAGGTCTGGGAAGGGAAGGCCCTTTCTCTCAAGTGACACTTGGTTGCACTTGAGAACAACAACAGTATATGTTGTGTGGCTCCGATGTGGGTTTTGTTCCTCTGATGCACATGACGTTTCCATGGTGAAAATGACCTCAAGGCCGAAGCAATGGTAATCATGTTATTTGCCACAATAAAAGATGAATTGTACTGCCGCCGCACAGCAAGAGGGTCGCAGGTTCAAACCTGGTTAGGGGCCCTTCTGTGTGGAGTTTCCATGTTCTCTCCATGTTAGCATAGGTTTTTCTCCGGGTTCTCTGGCTTCATCCCACAGTCCAAAGACATGCAGGTTAATTGTTGACTATAAGTTGCCCGTAGGTGTGAATGTGAGTCTCTGTCTCTTTGTGTCAGCCCTTTTGATAGTCTGGCGACCTGTCCCGGATGTACCCGGCCTTCGCCCAATGCCCTGCCCCTCCTCCCCCCATGACCCTGAATAGGATAAGCACAGATGGAAAGACGAATTGTCAGTCTCTTTCTGTAAGGACTTTACATGATGAGAGTAGCAGTATCTTTTTGAATGTATGAAGATAATGTGACACTGATCCTAAAGGGGAATAGGCATTTCATTTGTTGGCTGATGGCAGCCCAGAGAAGTGTTTTACTCAAATACCTATCAGCAGGGCAGATGACTGACCTCTGTGTACAGAGTTTAGGTTTGTCTAAGTGCATGAAACCATGTATTGAAATACATGTACAGTATACATAGTAATATATAATGGGGATGTCACGATACCAGAAATCTAGTAGTCGATACCAATACCAGTGAATTTCCACGATTCTCGATACCAAATTCGATACAACGGTAAAAAAACAAAAAAACAACAACAATAAATCCCATGTAATTCAACACGCACTCTTTTATTAAAAACATTTTAACATTACAAAAAACAGAGGCATGTAGCCTTTAAGTGATAAATAAAAATAATTGACCCATTTTGTTCATTTTGGTGTATCAGCGGCATGTTATCAATCGATAGTCAGACGATGGACACTACATACTGACCCTGAATGCATCTGGTCCATCAGCTCAGAGGAGTAGGAGCAGAGGATTTGTTGTCGAAGCGAAAAGCAAACGCACCTATTTGGCAATATTTCACGTTTCCCAAACAAGTCACAAGTTTATTAATCGGTGGGAACATTTCCCTTACTGTCATATCACTACCAACGACCATCACAGGCATCGTACGGTACCTTCGGTACTGTAGTAAAAGAGTACCGTCACTTTTTTAAAATTTTGGCATCGACTTGGTACCGAAGTATCGGTTCTCGTGACATCCCTAATATATAATATCTATCAAGTTAAAAGAAAAGTCATAAAGCTACATGACTGTGTAAGAACCAATCTTGTGCAACATGTTGATTTAGTAGCAGAGATGATGGTTGACTGCTGAGTCACTTCAACACTTCATCAACTCCACGGCTGTCCTCCCTATCCGCTGTTATTATACACTACACAGTAATATAAATGACTCCGTCACAATGCACTCTCTGTTGGAAGCATCTGCTGCCTCTCTGTTTCTCTTTAGTCCGTTTGTACTGGCTTCCATACTACGTGTGTTCAACATTTGATTAAGCCCATGTGTGCTCAAATGTGATAGATGTGATGAAAGTTTATTTCACTTTAGGTCACTGCCAAACTCATATTTTCCACGTTAGCAAGTATGCACTAGATACTAATCTTTATATTTAAATAATTTACTATAGATTAGTCAGATCACATAGCATCTTTCGAGAGAATTCAAGGTTCAAAAGAATCCTTGTATGAGACTGAGTTGCATCATGAGATTATCACCCCTCACTGGGGAAGGAAAACCATGTTTTAAGCATGAATACTACATTAAAAGACATGTTCTACATATTCTCAACAGTAGAACGGGTCTTCAAGATTGGAGAGAAAGAATGAACTAAGAAGTGAGCTAAACATGGAATTTGACCTTTGAGTTTTTTGTGAGCTGAACGACTAACATGACCAGCTGTATCTTCCTAGGAGGTCTTACTAATACTTACAAGTATCCAGCGGGAGAAAAAAAAACTTTTAGCTGTGAGTGTGTGTGAGAGTTAAGACCTTCAGAGATGACTCCTAAAACTCTAAATCCAACCCAAGCCAAGTTAGTGATGAATTCTCTGCTAATACTCTCGTTCTTGAACTGATAATTCTTGGCTCGCTGGAGGCAAAGCGCCACTGATGTAAGGCTCCCTACATCATTTCAACCAAGTCAAATCTAAACAGTCGACATCAAATCATGCTCTCCTTCCATCCTGAGGGCATTTCTGGGATTAAGTTATGTGGCTGAGCTTCTCCCAGAATCATATTTGTTCCTCATAATCCATCCGAGAAACAAGTTTGGACGAGGACCATGCCAAACGGACATGGGGTGTGTCGACAGTTGAACAGATTTTTTCCCTCTGGTTAATGCTGAGGGTCAGTTTGTGGTTTATAATGACTTCCAGAGATGGTAGCTGTGTTTTTATTCTTCTGGATTGTCAGTAGTATGTTATATATAGTGGTGGTATTGTGGTGTAGTTTTCGCAGTTTTTCATTTTTCATTGTTCTAACTGACATGGGAACTAAATATTTCTCTCTTTGCTCGAAATTTCTTCGATGTCTTGTCTTTCGGGAGCGCCCCTGATAACCTCGCCGTCTTTTCCCTTTCTAATAACCTCGGAAGGAAGGAAAATACCACACAGTTATTCCCCTCATGATTTGGACCATTTTGCCTGGTGAACCGCATTGGGAGTTCAGCACAACAGAGCCGTGCATGAAGGCATTTAACCACAGACCCGAAGACAGCTCAGTTTTGGAGGAAAAGAGACAGAGGGAAGGAAATAGAGTGAAAACATAATACAGACAAAAGAGTGAGGAGATTCTTTCCTAACATGGTGAAGGAGGAAGAGCAGTCAGTGAGCTGAGTGGTTTCTGTTTAGCCTGCTGTCTGACTGAGGGAGAACAGAGAGGAATGACAGGGAGAGAATGAGAAGCTTTTATTTGTTTTCATCTTTTAATTTCTGAATATCAAACAACCAAACCACACATGGAATCTCTGACCGTATTCTGTTCATATACGATATTTACAAAATGTCCAACATTCACTCTATTTATGAAGCTTCCTCACATATCCAGTAGTTTCCTTTAAAAACTATATTGCTCTAAGGCAAAATGCAGTAACTACACATTTGATCACAATTTAATTAAGACTTCAATCTGTTTTTATCATAAAAAAAATGCATATTATATATTATGCCATCCAATAATGATGGAGAAGAAAACAGCTAAACTCCTTCTAAAGCTAGCGTAACTAGCTTAGCAGAGTATCAGTAACTGCCAGCTCAGCTTTTGACTCCAGTGTAGTTTGTGTGATTTGCTAATCATATATTTAAAAATAACATTTATATTGATTCCAATATGAATGCTAATAGTCAACAGACAGACGGTGACCTAGCATAACAGGCATTTCATTTCTATAAGGATTATGTATATTCTCCTCATATTTCCTGATGATTACCCAAAGACAGTGTGCACTATCAGCATTGCAGGTATTATATAGGTTGTATGGCGATACTTTTTTGGAGTAAAATAAGCAGCCCGTTACACAGTTTGCCAGTCAGCCTGAAAACTATCATTATTTACCAACTTCATTGCTTCTGTAGTTACTGCTCCCCTGCCTTTGAAGGGCTGTATAACCCTTTAATGAGACTTTACATGAGCGTCTGTGTCTTGTAAATATGCTGGTGTGATGTTGTGAAAAGCAGCATTATGTGTAATTGTGTCTTTATAGGATAGATGGACATTTTATCGCACATTTACACTTTATTTATATGACCTGCACCTCCATGCAGCACACTACGTACTGTACACTATCTGATACATGAATGAGAAGAATGAACCTAGTCTGTGATCATTATAAAGCACCAACTAACATAAACATACAGCAGTTCATCAAAGTTTGAGAAAAGCAGTTATTCATATGTTTCTCCTCTAAAAAGGTCACATTGGATCGATTACGCTTTGTATGATATACTGAGTTGATGTGGGACTTAATTTGCACTACATGCTGTACCTGAATGCATTATGTATGTATGAATGGTATTCATATAGTGATGCAAAATGGGTGATTGGTGCTGTCACCTCTTATGCATTGAAATGTAACAATAAGAACTGATGAACATGACACCTCCCTTTATGCCTTCATCACATGTATTCTCTTTTCTACTCCCACATGGTGAAAGGTACGAGCCATATGCTTTACTTTGCAGGCCATCCAGCAGGGGATTAAAAATATTTCATAACCGCTATCATGATGTCAATCCATAACCATGTCAGAGCCCCCGTGGTGCCAGCTGACTGGATCATTATATGAACCACGTGGTGATTGGATCAGCTGATTCCTTAAGGAGACACAAGCTGCTAATTCTTTTGGTTTGGCATTGCTAACATGTTGTATGGCTTTACTTACATAAGGCTGCAAATCCTCTAAGTCTATATGGTGCAAATACAGCTGATCTCATTACACAGCTAATACTTTCTCTCTCTTCTTTTTTCTTTCTTCCAGGACCCCAGCTACTGGGTCCAGGTCCACAGGTTGGAACATGGAGATGGAGGCATTTTGGACCTGGATGACATGCTGTGCGATGTGGTGGATGACAAAGACAGGGTGAGTCAAAGTGTGAGTGGGATTAAGAGAAAAGGAGGAGTGCAGTTTTTTATTTATTTGTTTATCCTCCCAAACTGTCATTTCCTGTTTTGCCACCTCTTCTCATCTCCATCCCCCCCTTTTCCCTTGTGGTTGTGTCTGCCCTCTTGTGCACAAACCTTTGGCAGTACTACAGAGAGTTTCACAAACATGTGCTTCTGATTACACCTGTCTGCTTTTTACGATCTCATCATTACTAAAACATTACAGAACACTAAACTACTGCACTTCGCCGTGTTCTCCATTTAATTATTTCCACCTACTGCCGGCGGTCCTCCGTTGCTTTCATACGTGGAGGGTGAATGATATAGTGTAGTTCTCTGTGTTGCATTTAAGGCCCCACTTTGATGTGCATGTGTGAGGGTTGTGTGTATTACTTTATTTTTTATTTTATAAAGGTGTGTGGGCAATATTGTTGTCAGAGGCAGCATGATATCACTCTACCCAACCCCACCTGCGCGACCAACTGTAAATGATTACCCACAACCCCACTGCGTCCGTCCCATGGGAACAGAGCTGACTCCACCTGAGTCACTGGCTGTTTGGCTTTGATGTGGGGCCACTTAGCGAGCTATAACCCCTCTTTGTGTCTCTGTGAGTGGGAAATGTTTAAACGATTTTTAACCACTTTTCAGTTCAAGTGGTGTAGTGGGTGATAGGGCTGTACGATTATGGCTAAAATGATAATCCCGATTATTTTTATCCACATTGAGATCACGAGACAAAATATTTTTATTGCAATTTTACATTTAAATAAATGGAGCGCTGCTTTCACTTCCATGTCCTGCTACATTCCAACCATCAAAAATGTGTTAATGTCATCTATAGGGGTTATTTGCATAAAAACACACAATTCAAATGATTAGGAAATAAATGATTGTATTTGTATTTAATTATTTGCTTTGATTAAAAGAAATCTTGGCATTAATAGTTCTAATTATATTCTATAAGCTGCTTATAGTTTACTTTAGTTTTAGAAAGTTAAACAGGTCATATTTCTCTCTCTATTATCTATTTTATATTTCAGTGAAAACATCTCCTTCAAACAACTGGATTTATTCAAGATTCTCGGCAAAAACTACATTTTACAAGACTACATTTGAACGCATCGTGATAGAATTATAATTCAAATTCGCCCATTACTCTTTTTTACTGAGCAGAGCTTCATAATGCATCATAATGTAATGTGGAACCTCCGTTAAAGGAGCCTCAGGCGAGGCGGCTATTATGATAACTGAGCAGCATCATTTGAATGTTAAGTTAGTTGTTCCAAATGTTTTAAAGTTCCTCCGTGACTTATTTTGGACTTGCAGTTATGACAAATTGCAACTTAATATCTTCTTCACTCACGCTGAAGAACTTCCACGCTGACGACATGTGTATGTATGTGTGTGTGACGTTACTGACTGTGCCGCTGTGTGCCGTCGTAAAAAAAGTCATGTGACGGCTGCAAAAAATCAGATATGAGACTGCTGAAAACCATCCAGCTTCGATCGGCTGCTGATTGACGGTGCATCTCTAGCTGTCAGTTTAGGAAGCGCTTGATTTTTGCAGCGGAGAATGCATTTTAAACGTCAATATCGCAGTCAATCATGTTCATTTAATTTTGGGAATCCAAAATAGTGGTCTCGATTAATATTCGATTAATTGTGCAGCCCTAATGGGTAATGGCAGTGTTTGCTAGAAGTCCACAGTATATGAATACATGGTTACTAACTTACAATAAATAAATAAAATGAATTGAAAGTATGAGCACACAGCTAATGATGTAAAATGTAAGACAGACAGACTTTTGTATTACAACACTGATAGTTGTCTATTACTCACCGTAGTGTATCCTGGTGAAGTGATGACATGGGTGATTCATCATCACTTCAAAGAAGTCTAAGCTCAAAGCCAACAGGGCCATCATAATGTATTCCTCCAAAACGGTGATGAAACATGTGGGTTTCAGTTGAAAGAGTTATCTTTGATTCCTATCTGTCAGCAGTTTTCTCAGGCTATCTGATGGCTTGTAGCCACTGCTATCTTGCAAAATATCTGAAAATATTCCCTCCTCAAAAACACTGTGTGTTTTTAGCTGCTGTTCATGTTGAAAAATGCATTTCCCACATTGGATATCCAGGGTTTAAAGTTCAGTGAGCTGTGATTTGATCTTTGGTCTGTCTGGTACGCAGGTGCTTTTTGGTTTTGTGGGTGCATTCGTGCGTGAATGAGAAACGGCGTGAATGAAAGAGAGGAAGAGTATGTGTGCTTGTGCATCTACACCTTATAATGAATATATGGTGTCATGGTTACGCATCAGGTGGGATCAGTGGTGGGAGCAGCTGTTTTGCACCTGCTGTCTGAAGCACTCCTTTCTCCCTCTCTCCTCTCATCCCCTCTCTTCCATCCATCTCATGTAGCCTTTTACAGACAATACACAAAGAAAGAAAGCAACAATTATATTTTTGGCAGCTATAACAAACTAATTGAAGATTACACGGCGCATATGTATTTTCTTCTTTTCATTTTCTTCCATTTGTTGTGATGCTGTGAATATCTGCTCCCCCTGGTGGTTGAGTGGGCTCTTTACATCCCACTGATGACGGATTATTGAATTTCATTAACATTTTAGCCTAACCAATTAACAAGCACAATAACAGCAGTCTTTTGATTATTTTGTATATTACTCTCATCAGTATAGTTATACATTGATATTCATACCGTCAACCATTACCAATATCAGTCAGCCTGAAACATAAACAGTGATAGTACGCTCACAAGACTGACATACTGAAGTAAAACTATGTCGGTAGCTGAGTAAGTGACACAGAAAGACATAGCTCAGCTGGATGTGTGCCGAGACAAACTAACCTCACACCAGTGGAGCGGCCCTCCGTCTGTCCGTCTGTGTGTGTACACGTGATTTTATCTCGGTGTGTGTGGGTGTTTGCTTCTTTGTGTATATGTATAGTTGTTAGTAGTAAATCCAGTCTGACCAGTTCTTTCAATCAGCTACTACCTCTGTACCTGTGCGAATCTACTAACAGGCAGGAACACAGCTAACCAGACCTTTTAGTTTTAACCCATTAATGACAAGCTGCTCTTATTATGATGGATGTACTTCGCCTAGATTGATACTGCGTTTGGAAATCTCATAAATAATCTTTACTGTCTTCTCTCTCTCTCTTATGTGATTAAAACCTAATTTGATTTTACCTGAGATTAGCTGATACTGAAGTATAGTCATTTCAAAAGAGAGGATCTATTTGTACTGCACCATTCAGTTGTGTTGGAAGTTTTCCAGGTATGCCATCTATCTACTAGTACTTCATTGTTGTTTGCATTTCTTGCTCTTAATTTGACAGCGGAGCTGAAGGTTTGTGTAGTAGAGTAACTGATGAGCCACATGTGAAGTTTCATTCTCTTACATGTGTGAGCTATGAAGTCTTTGTGTAATTTCTTCAAACTGTTGACGGCTGTGGTTTAACGGAACACACCGCGGGAGTGAGTGCAGTCCTTAAAAACCATTGACCCCGACGTGATTTGAACACGCAACCTTCTGATCTGGAGTCAGACGCGCTACCGTTGCGCCACGAGGTCCTGCACATGACCTTTATCTCTGACCTGACTTGACATCACATTGTTTAAATTGCAGCACTATTCCAACTCTTTGCAGCTTCCTTTTTTTCTCCTCCTGCCTGCTCTCTTAAAAAGCAGTGTGCCACATTTGTACAGCTCAGCACTCAGGCCCCTTACAAACACAACATCTGCACACAGCTGCAGATAAGAAACAGACTGTATATAGTTGTTTTTGCAGCTCATAGGCAAACTTATTTTTTCCTTAAGTTATATCCACTGAGATCACCCTTCCCTTGTACCAGTTAGGTTGATCAGTAGTTAGTTTGAATGCATTTTAGATTATTAACACAGGAAAAAACAGCTGAGATAATATTACAACTGAGTTTTTAGATTAGTATTGATGCTGGTAAACTGCCATATCAGACCATTCAGTTGATTCAAAGTGTAATTTCAACCAAATTAAATTAATTTCCATCCTATAATTTGTATTTATGTGAATTTTATCCAGTATATATGTCTTGTGTATTCTTTATATTCTTGTCTCCATTTCACTCTTTTCAATTTCTGAGTTTATTGCACCCTCTCCTAACATTATCAGACTGACACTCCTTACTATACAGTATATGGAGAGAAAACAAAGCCGAGGGGAGTTAATGTAGAAACTACTGATGTCACTTTGCAAGTTTCGGTGCCTCTACCGTTGGGAGCACCCAAGCCGTGTGTGTGTGTGTGTGTGTGTGTGTGTGTGTGTGTGTGTGTGTGTGTGTGTGTGTGTGTGTGTGTGTGTGTGTGTGTGTGTGTGTGTGTGCATGCATAGGTTATATGAGATGTTTGGCTCATGTTCAGCCGTCAGATTGCTGTGATTCATATGTAGTCATAGAGTTGCATGCTGCAGCCTGTCTCTCCTCCACAGATCTTCACCTTGATGATCTAACTTCCATTTCACATGCACGAGGAATATGAGAGTGTTTTTATACGGTTGGTTCGTTTTTTACTTTTGGTTTAGTGTTGCATAAATGCCCCTCTTGCTGTTTCAAGTCTGGTTCTAGTGTGAAGTCGAGCCCTGTGTCTACTTTTCTTTCCTTATAAAGATAAATCTGATGAAGTGATGATGGTTTGTTGGTGACATATTTGCTCAGATCACAGAGGTTATGGAGATGCAGTTGTTTCTCTGAGCAGGCTGAAAAGAGAGCACAAACAAAGGACCTTATAGTTCCATCCAGTCTGTCCACGATGTCCTAACACTACCTGTAGTATTATATCTGTTACTAGATATGCATGACGTGCTTCAGTAATACTCTATACTTTTTCAAGGCTTCAATGTTTATTGGCATTTGGCACACAAGCTTTTTGGTACACTGCTGCCACCAATTGGGCTGAGTGGGAAGTGGTAGTTTGTCAGAATCATTTTCATCTAGGCTAGTTGATTATATAAAACATATTCTGTTTGACTATTTTAATATAGATTTGTAGGGTGTATTCTTAAATGAGTGCCAGTGTGCTCTCTATTCTATACAAATGTCTGTCTGTGAACGCTTCTCTTTGTTGCACAAGGACAGACTCAGCATGTCTCCAATGTTAAACACAAAGCTTTACTGAGGACCTTGTGCCGCAACGGGAGCAGTGGATTTAAAAAAAACATTCTTATATAGTCTGTATTGCAGATAGCAGCGCACTGTGTGAATAGCAACAACTCTTCAGTGTTTAATATTAAAACGTACCATAAATCAAATGAAATAGAAAATAATCGTTATGGTTAGGGATAACAATAAAAACACTACATACTTACTTTTTACAGCAGGATTATTGTTCAGATACAAGAGAAAATAATCACACCACCGAGTACAATGAGGAAACTATAGACGATGGGATGTAACTCCAATAACACAGACGCACTGCAGCTGATAATTTGGAATGATGAGACTATCAGCAGGACCGAATGAGCCCCAAGCCAAATGACACAACCTCATACAGTCAGTCAAGAGTGTCTAAGAAGGAAGTGTAAACTTTCATCTAGCTCAAGAGCCTTGGGTTAGACTTTTGAAAATCCATTCAGTGTGAATAAAAAAGCCTGTGATAGCTGTGAAATGGCTGTGATACAGACACTTCATCCATACACCAGATGGCAATGTGGCAATTAAAATTACTCCTGGTTAGAAGATGGCCTAAGGTAAGAAATTCACAATATGGCTCTGCTGAAATGAGTTTATAAAGAAATGAAATGGGTGTGATATGGCCAATTAGATGAAATTAGATTAAACTTTAATGGTCATTGCAGGGGAATTAGGCGATCGCATTAGCATTTAAAATGGTGTATAAAACTTCAAAACTGTTGTTGTTGCGCGAGACAAACTCATCGCCTGACGCAGGAGCAAACTTCATTCCTGTAATTAAGCGCTTTGAAAGTGTGGTATAAGAGTTTCAGACTAATCTGTTACCAAGTGGAAGTTTATTTATATTATATGTAGTGTTCATGTATCCAGAGAAGAGAAGAGAACAACATACTGGAGTCAGATGTGATGTTTTTGTTCAAGGTAAATGCAAAATGACCACATTAAGTCTATGAAGTCTTTGGGTAATTTCCTCAAACGGTTGACGGCATCGGTTTAACGGAACACGTCGGTGGAGTGAGTGCAGTCCTTAAAAACAATTGACCTCGACGTGATTTGAACACGCAACCTTCTGATCTGGAGTCAGACGCGCTACCGTTGCGCCACGAGGTCCTGCACATGACCTTTATCTCTAACGGTTGACATTAGTTGAGTTGACATTACATAGTTTACATTGCAACACTATTCCAACTCTTTGATCTTTGCAGCTTTCTTCTTTTTTTCATACTCTGCCTGCTCACTTAAAAAACCAAAAAAAAAACCAGTGTGCCACATTTCTACAGTTCAGGACTCGGGGCCTCCTGACAAACACTAAATCGACACACTTCACAAACACTGTTATGTATTGTCAACGTCAGCTTTGCACCTGCAGATAAGCAACATACAGTCTATAGTTGTATGTTTGTTCATGTATCCAGTTGGGAGAAGAGAACAACATACAGCCCTCTTTACTGGAGTCAGATGTGATATTGTTGTTCAAGGTAAATGCCAGATTAAACTCAGTTATGGTAACACATAAAATACCAAATAACATCACACACAAAGATTGAGCATGTCTGTTAGCCTATAGAAGTGATGAGGAATGAGGTGTACTTTTTTAGGTCTGACGCTAACAGCATCATAGATGTGACATTAATGCACAACGTTCAGTGTAAGCTGTCTATCCTGTCTGAGGTGTTACGGTTGTGACTGCCCATTCTTTTTTATAAAGTGCACTGTTTTGTCACTTCAAACACCATTAACCCTTTACACTTGACTGAGCCTCATCCGACTTGTCAGCTTGTTAAGTGTGCAAGTTACCATCTAGATGTTTAATCTAAAGGGAGCTTGATAACAAATAAGTGAAGGTGATTTGAGGTCCCTTTGTTTGTAGTCTGCATCTCCCTATTAACAGAGGTGAGCCGAGGCAAGCCTGTCCCGTGGGCTCAATGAGTGCAGATGTGAGGGAGTGAATCCTCAGGGGTGATTAACGGAAAAAGCTTGTTACAGCAGAAGTACCCGAATCAGCGGTCCAGTGTTTAGTGTTTTTATAGCAGGTGCATGCAGGTGTGGAGCTGCAGCTGGACAGACATTGCAGTGACACCTGTGAACCACAAAGAGGCAGTCAAGCCCAAGTTATAGCAGTCTACTAGTATTGTCTGTACGCCGTCTGCTGCACAGAATCTTTTGTTTTTGGGAATGGATAGCAGTCTCAGAATAACACACAGACACACAACAAAATACCCAAAAACCTATAGGAAGTACAGAACGGGAAAGAGAAAGCCTAATTGAACCTAACTGAACAGTCCACATCTGACTGTGTCCTCTATTTGTGCTAATGCAGGCCTGTTTATAATGAGTAGCACATCCATGGCTCCTGTGGTTTAGCTCCTTGGACAATTGGCATTTTCTTGGCCCCCGAAGTTGGCATTGCCATGGCAACAGCGGTCGGGCGCCAA
>CAKALG010021013.1:0-12285 GCA_916700815.1 Helicolenus hilgendorfi
ATATAAATTATTATTTCTACACTATAGTTGCCTTTCATTACCACGACTTATCTACACTAGGGCTGTCGAAATTGGCCAGAAATGATATTTGATTATCGGTTCTTAAAAAAACAAAACACATATGTTCGAACTATTCAAATATCTATTTTTAGCCAATATGCCCATGCCCGTGTCCTTACTGGCCGCTTGCTTTGAAAGCGCCACAATGGACGAGGAACGGCTGATTTGTGAAGTTGAAATGAGGAGTTATCTATACGATACCTCCGTAATACACCGCAAAGAACTAAATAAGGTGGCCGCTGACTGGAGGGGGATCGTCTGCAAGTTTTCTACTTGCTGTTATTGGCTATATTGTAAGTCATATCCAGTAAATATCACACTATTAAACATGTGTTTTCTGTTTGAAAAGTACAAACGTCGTAAGATAGCAAGTACTACTCAAGTGTTTACGTCTCAAGCTTTATCCTGAGCGCACAGCTGATAGGTACGTGGTTTGCTTACATGACACAACGCAAAGCTTGCTGTTAGGACTCGATGTCATTCTCTGAGTTCACTACACTGATCAGGGTATATTTTGTACTCTGAAACTCAGTCTTTGGAAATTCAGCCTTGAAGAGTGTGCAAATCTCCTCCTTCCTCCTTTAACCTACGTGCTCGCAGTGTGCAGCATATGTTCTTGAAAATCACATTACTTGAAAATGTACTGAATGGTTTGCACAAAAAAGTACCACATATTAGTTTCTTCTAAAGTGTCAGTGATCTTTGCCATAAAATAGATTTGAACAGCTGTGTTCAACATTCATTTAGCTGGTCTTTTGCATAAAATAAAAAATAAATAAATACAAGCAGCTTATTCTACCTCCATGTAAAGTAGGGCAAAGTGATTTCAGTAAAGAGAGAGGGAGAGAAAGCACCTACAGTGCCTGCCTAGGCTGAATACATCTTACATTTAAATAGGGATTCCAGGTGACATGTGCTTCTTAATGCTGGAAATGTGGGTTTTATTCTGTGCAGGGCTTGAAAAGATGCAGTTTATATAAAGTATGGCTTAATGGTTGCTGGGCCATTATGTTTCAGTGTTGAATGGACTGCACTGAGTGTTCATGTTTAATGTTCAAGCACATGAATGGGAAACAACCAGGTGTGGGTGCTGTGTGTGCCATATGAGCAACAAAATCCCCTAAAATGTAGATATACTGTAGTTCTTGTGTGTAGTGAGGGTTTGGTTTCCACCGCAAGTTCTCTCTCTTGCACCAGCTGCATAAGAGCATGTCCACTAAACTTTTACATTTGCCCATGACATGGCCTGCTCTGGAATCAGAGGCAAGACCGCTTGTAATGGAGAGGGTAAAATTAGAGCCAAAACAGCTGAGCCAAGGCCATCCCAGTTCCCTCTCTGCAGCCACAATATTTGTACCGTTATCTGTCGTGTAGCAGACCAGTTCTCCTTCGTCCATGTCCCAGTTAGCCAACACTGAGTGTAGGCTTTCAGCCAAGTGAGCTGCTGCACGGATGTCCTGCATGCAGGGAACTTTCCAAACATTGGGACATCAGGAACCAATTTCTTGTAATAAAGTGGACAGACTCATGTTGGGAGTCATGTTAACACTGGTGCACATTTCTGTTGTAGCAGCAAAAAAAGATGTATCCTGTGTATAGCTCTCTTTTCACCATCCTCTCTGGTCTACGTGTACGTGCTTTTGGGTGCTGCTGTCAAATCTTTGGACTGTGTTCTTGATGGCTTCTTCTACTGACTGAATGATCAGTTTTTACTATCCTCTCACACTGCCTTTGTCAATGTCTCCATTTCTCAACTTCATGTTTGTATTTTATGGAGAAGGCGAATGCAGAGCCACCTGTCCTCAGCCAGATGTTGAAGAAAGAATAATGGCAACGGATTGTGTTTCAAGTTAGAAATACAGACCGGTAACTGCTCAAGTCACGACCATAGAGTGCTACTGAAATGAGCGCTAAAATACGTAAATAAGTTAGCATTTTAGCACTTTTAGTTCCCTCGTCTGTTGTTAACACAAGCTTAAGAGATTTTAACATTTTGTTCTACAACAGGAAATACATCAATAAATACCCCACTCGTGAATTTTGAAGCCTTTATGTGTCTTAAAAAAAATGTATGAATATTGTAATCGATTGACAGCCCTAATATGTATATCTTAATTCCAACATTTTCAGCAGCTCAACTGATACATGCTTAAAAGGAACACATGTTTGCTCATGTCATTTACACCCCTACACAATCGTTCACAGTCTTTGTAATTGTTCCGGAGTCTAAAACACTTTCTCACTGATTAAATGAATAAAATAAACGTTGAAATGACAGCACGCCGACTAAAAAAAGGTGGTAAATTGTAGAATAATAATATAATCAGACATGATGCACAACCATCATTGTGATGCACAATAGGCACAACAAGGGATGGTCTCCTCTGAATATGTAATAATTTGCTTTGTGAGAGCTGATATGGCTCAGAAAACCCTGACAGTTGGGCTGATAGCTCAGCGAGGTTCGAAGTTACAAGCCTGTCTGAATCTTCAATCTGTAATTTGTCTCTTGAACAAAATGACATTTTGTACGAGATATGGAAAACTCGCATTGGTTGTGTACAAGGAGCCAACTGGCTTGAGCCACTTGAAGTCATTTTTTGTTGATTTGGAGATTTCGTCACATATGTCACAGCAGAATTTTTGCTGTAAAAAATGAAAAGGGATTTTTTTCCGGCAGCTCTTACATGAGTATACACGAACAAAGCTTTGCTTCAGCATAAAAAATAAAAAGCCTCTGTGTAAGGTCTGGAGCACAGGTCATCTGAGAGTAGGAGATGTCTCACAGGTCACAAGGTTAACCGACACTAACAAGAGATTTATTTTGAAGTTTTTTCAGCGTGATGTTTGTTTTTTTTGTGTCACGGCGAGACACATGACATACTGTCATCTTTTATATCCTGTCAGCATGAGACAGTGTTTGTAAGGTATGATGTCATTGTGGCGGTGTCTTTGTGTCTGTCTGTGTAAATCATATTTTTTTTAGGTCTATTTTATGAGAAAACAACAACTCAACGTACTGTATATACTTATATATACAGCTCTCCCTATATAATGTAGATAGCCTTATTCGATTTTTGGTGCTTTATTACATTTATTTGCACAGTAAAGCATATGTAGCACAACTGTTGATTCGTTCTGTTGATTCAACTCAAGAAGAGTACATGAATACATGATATCACCTTCACATCACAGGTACCTATAATGGAATGGTTGAGATCTGATTTGATTTCTGAAGCGTCTTACCAAACAGATTTGCATATTAATGAGAAAAGGCAGCAGCTCAAGTGACTCAAATGATTTTTTTTCTATATTACATACAAAATGAGATCACGGACTTGTAAATGTTCATTACATTTTTTTTTGGTGAACTTCTGGTAGACTGATCAGATGGTCTGACTGCCTCTAGTGGTACGGATTAAAATTGCAACTTTTTAGTCGTCTCTTGATGGTATTCTTTATATTGTCAAAATGTGTGAAAGCTCTTATTTACTGGCAAAATACGCACATTTTCCATGACATTTGCATATTTCTGTGTCCATTCTACTATTACCAGGATCTCCCCAGAATGATGTTTTATGTAAAATAAGTGTATCACCAACAAATGTTGAGTTTTGTATTCTAGAATCACATTATAATGTGCAATTTACAAACTATTTTGGAAGTAGAATAATGACACTCTACGGGAGAGCATAAAGAAGCGGTGCCAAGTTTCCAGTCCAAGAAAAATCCTGTAATGAATCTTAAACTGCTCTATGGTTTACTGTTCACCGAAACTCTTGTAGCAAAAAGTACACTGTACCGTTTAATTCTATGTATGCATTTCTCATTTTAACACATCAAGAATCTGAATTCTACTCAGTTGCTTAACATGCGGTGAAATCTTTGCCTAGGTAGGCAGTGAACTATCAATGTGGCATAGTGATACAGTATGTCTGGCACACCAGGGTAGAGAAAAAAGAGAGAAGTCTGCGTCTCAGCGTACCAGTAGAAAACTGATTATTCACTACAAAATGCGCAAAAGCACACCCAAACACAATGAGCGTCTGGCGACGGCACACCAGAATAACGAAAACAGAGGGCGCAATTTTGGTGTCAGCGCACCAGTAGAAAACAGCTTGTCACTCCTTCAAAATGCGCGTAAGCACACCCACACACAATGAGCGTGTGGTGACGGCACACCAGGATAAAATAAAAGAAAGAGAAATACTAGTGTCAGCGCACCAGTAGCCTAACATCAGACAACATGCACAAAGCCAATAAAAAGGGTAAAAATAGTGGAAAAATAAATAAATAAATTAGGCCTAGATATTTTAGGGCTGTGCCAAATGTCATTTTTAAATTCAAAGCTTCTATTAGTTTTTGAATGAAGCTTTGAATTTCTGTCATCATATTTTATGATGTCATCACCCTAAACAAATGGTACTGCCCCTTTGTGATCGAGCTGTTTTTGAAAGGCTAAATGCCAACAAATTTGGATTGAGGCAGAATATGTCGTTATATAAAAAACCTGTTGTGAATTTTGGAGATGGAAATCTTTTTTCTATCAATTTTGACTTTTGGGCAGAGGACAGACAATTACAGCGATGAGGACCGGGTGTCGCATCGCTCACTTTGTGTGAGAGAGAAGGTGGAAGGTTACTATTGCAAGCAATGTTTTTGTAAGTTATTAATGATAACTCAAATGTCAATGTTATGAATGAAGCTTCGAAGCTCTGAACCATTCGGTTCAGCCCTATATTTATTCATTTATTCTTTTTAAAAAAAAAAAAAGAAGGCACTTACTTTATCTGTAGACAAAGTCCATGCGCCTATCCCTCTGGACAAAGGGTAGTAGGTTGTTATGCGTCTTAACGCTGAAAAGGTCCTCTCCACAGATGCAGTGGTAGAAGTTACAGTTAAGACCGGCTTCAAAAGCTCCATGGCCTCGGGTACAGTGTCCTGCAGATCGTTGTCCGTCTAAAAAAGTAAGCAGAAATACAGCCGTCATTCCTTAGAGTGTGTCTGAAGAAAAAAAGGCCTGAACACAGATGCCTACATCTAAAAAAAAAAGCCTGAACAATAGAAAAAAGCCCATAACCCACCAGATCTTGCAGTCCTCACCTGAGTGTGAAATTTGGTTTGAATTCAGATCCTGGTTTCCAATTAGACGCGGTCACGCCAATAATGGTACATGTCCACAGCCTCCATATTTTCAACGCTTCCCATTCCTTGTCTTTGTAAGAAGCTGTGCAATGCATTCTGGTAGCGTGGCGGCACGATTCGAGAGACGGGAAGTCACATTGGCCTCCTCATTTGCATAGAGTTCTGGGCTACTTTATGCAAATCACAGGCGTCCGGCGCGACTCGCTGCCTCTGGAAAATTGTAAACTAAGCATTGTCGATCCGAAATACAGACAAATTTTGCAACTACATGGCTTATTTCTCACATAAAATGTTTTCATAAACACATTTCGGTGAACTATTTATCGTGATATAAGAGAAGAAAGTTTCCAAACCAGCCGCCATGTTGGTTCCGGTTTGAAGCGTTGTGACTAGTGGAAACCCATCAAGTGCCCAATGCTGGGAAGCGAGGCGATCCCTCACGATAAAAAACGCCCCAAGGATATAAAAAGGAGCACAACGCTCTGGTCACTGCCTTTCCCCTGCCACATCAGTTGCTACAGGAGCCAAACAAACATTTGCAGCTTTAAATGGCCGAGGCAAAGTCCCCAACCTCGCTGGACAAGTAACCATTTTTAAATCCTTTGAAAGATCGCTGTGTGGTTTCACCCTGCCTGCAGAACGAAGACACAGATCACCGTTCCTCAAGAAAGAGAAGGATAACTTCTGCGACCTGCTCTCTTTTAATTAAGTCGACTCGCTGTTTTCCTCCGCCGCCATACGAGGACCAGCTGCCGTTATTGTTTGAGTTTGAGGAAACTCAACGGACTAAATACAGCTTTATCACTACGTGAAGCGATCTCAAGAAAGAGGCTTTCATCTGGGCACAGATGGGTTAATGATAGTGGGTTCAGTTTCAGTTTTATTGTACTGTAAACTTTACTGTGTTGTGAATTTAACAGACCGGGAATCTTGTTCAATGCTGTTTTGATGCTACCTCCATTATTGTGCTTTAACACGTTACATTGATTGTGTTATCCCACGCTATGGGCCCCTGCTTGTGCTAGTTTCTGCCAACCGCGTGTAAAGCCAATAAGCTGCAGTTTATCAGTTAAAGGACCAGTGCCAAAGCCAACGAACCCGAAACGAAACAAGTTCACCTGCCGGGTTTCTGAGTGATAAAAGGACAGCTATTGTGTTTTTCCGTGGCAGTTGGGATTTTCTTTGCTTTGCTTTGAACACTTCTCTCTCTTCTACTAACCCACACACACCTACACGCTTCCACTTGCATCCCCACACACCTCATAAGCACAGATAGCGTGGTAGCATTGCTCGGCTTTGCTCCACGCCGTCGTGTTATCTCTCTGGTGGATGCTTTTGAGAGCCAGAGATCAAATCCTGAGGCCATAGCGAAGGTCTCGCCATCCGAGTTTCCCATCATCTACTGGAACACACTTGGCAGAGATCTGGTAGGTGTTGGAGGATAGTTTGTACTAACCTAGAATCACTCCACCTGCCAGATGATGCCCTAGGGATGCTGTTTTTTTACAACTTCATCCAGTAAATGTGTGCATTTTGGTAGAATTGCTGAAAAATGCTCCATTCAACAGTCAAAAAATGTTATACTCAGGAATGAATTTTGCTGATTGTGAAAGCACCAAATTCAATTTATGCGCATAACAATCCGTAAATATGGCTTTAGGCACTTTCTCTTTGATTTTTTGCCTATACCCTAAGCTCTGAGGCCACCAATGCAGCTCCATCATGTGTTTGTGTGATCAACTTCTCAACACAGTTATACTTTTGTGATACATCCAATACATACTCTGATATTCCCTGTGCACTTCTGTCATTATTCACATTATCAAAACCCGAAAAAGGCTTCTTCTACCTCACTTGAGCTGTCAGGGTTGATGCAGGGCAGGGACCCAAATGCAGAAACTACAGGCAGACTTGTGCAGTTCAACGATTTCATGCAGGACTGAGCTTACAATTAGAGTCCAAAAGCAGACAGTAGGTCTAGCAGGCAGGTAACAGGTAACGAAAACTCCATACAGCAACAGAGATGAAGAGAAACAAAACACAAGGGACAGCACAGAGACAAAACACACAAGGAAAAAAGGGAGACAATGAGGAAAAGGTGTACCCCATGAGAGCAGGACAGAAAATCACACAGAGGCAGGAAGGAGGAGAGGACTTTCAAACTAAGACAGGAAACAAACTAACAAAAACCCTAGGACCATGACATGTTGACATATCTCAAAACTATTGATTTTTGAGCCTCGTTTGTGATATCCGTGATCTCATCCACTTCACTACAACAAAGGATGCTGCTTGTATGTAAACTGCAAATTGACTGGTTAGTGGAGGCATACAACCGCGCGGCGATAATTCTAGTTTATTCATAACCCGGTGTTGAACATTTTTTAAGTTAGACATTTCCATGTTGTTAAACTATCCGCGCTAGCCGCTAGGTGCTACTGCTACTGCAATGGGCGCCGAGTGGCACCGAGCCAGAGCAAGATGTCATGTGACATGAGGCAGGGACGATCTTTGCCTCACCGTTTATCATTCAACACAGTGTGAGAACCGACTTTACCTGCAAGTCTAAGTATACGTTCAACAAATCAACGTGAACTTTCTGCATTCAGGAACTATATTTTCTTTCTATTTTTAAGTAGCAAAAGGAGCATACTATACTATTTTGTAAGTATGTGTAAATCCTGAGACAAATTAAATAAATACAATTCATTAAATTATTAATATGAAGAAATTATGAATGACTACATACAACTATCATGCCATCTCATTGTTTTTTTTAGCTTTGGTGAGGCACTGCCTATCCTGACTAACCTGACCACACATCACAGCAGTCAGTTGTGAGTTGAGACTCACATTCAAAACAGAAACCTGAGGATGAGACCCTCATTTTTCAATGAGATTACCTGTCTAAATAAAGGTTAAATAAAGAAAAATAAAAGAAATCAGCCATAGCAAGAGCATTTTCTCCATTTCATTTTGACTAGCTTTGAGGCGCATTAAAATATTTATCTAAAATGTACTGCCACAAGCCTGTCTGACAGTGTGCCCAATGTTGTTGCTCTTTAATTTGGCACAGACTGTCTAATCAGATCACTGTGTGAGAAGATGGCTGTCACTGATGTCAAGGAAAGGACAGATGACAGGGACACGGAGGTTGATACACAATGGAGAGAAGTGAATAGATATTGGAGTCTTTTGAGAAAAATATGCAAACAAAATCCACTGCTAACATTCACACAGTTCAGTTTGCAATCTTTATCCATCTGAGCTGACTAAACTAACAGAACTATCTAAATTAGTGTATTGTCATCATTTTTTATATTCACCGTCACCATAACTGCCAGCGGTGCATGTTAACAAATCTCTGCAAAAGGTTATTTTTTTTAATAGAAGGAAACACATAATATATTTGATAGTTCACCAGTGTAATTATTAAATAAGTTGAGGACATATTATCTGCATCATACTTTTTAAAAATTCTAATTTTATTAATTGTAGCCCCAATCACTGCTGGTATTTGTGTCAATGG
Source organism: Helicolenus hilgendorfi (assembly GCA_916700815.1). Lineage (NCBI taxonomy): Eukaryota > Metazoa > Chordata > Actinopteri > Perciformes > Sebastidae > Helicolenus > Helicolenus hilgendorfi. The sequence goes on from CAKALG010021013.1 coordinate 8,735, forward strand.
CTTTCATCATGCATTTTGAATGCATCTGAAACCAGCAATAACATTTCTAAATGGACATTTTGTTTGTACTTTCGTTGAGTAAGAAGACGGCCTGTTCAAACATTTCACAGTCTGGACTTGGGGCCGCATCGCATCCAAAACCCTGCAGTTCTATCACATCAGCAGACCGTACTACTATCATCTGAATCATTAAGCCAAATTAATGATGCATAATATTCAGCGTGCCTCTCTGTCCAAGGTTCTTTCTTGTGGAGGTTAAACTCGGCGAATACTGAGTATGTGTGCATGAGTTTAAAAAAAAAAAAAAAAAAAAAAAAGCGGTTAAATCATGGATGGGGTTTATTAGATATTAACCCTCGGAAAGGGCTGATCTTAATTATATCTTTCAAAGCAGTTCAAAGGATTTTTTTATTTTTTATATATTTTTTTTCTTGCTTTGGCCTATAGCGACTTTGCCTCACACTCTTTTTTTACCAGTCAGTAACATTGTGTGCATATGGTGATCTGTTCATGTATGTGCCTGCTTATGGTTTTCTACATTGACACGTACAGTATACTCAAGTGACCTCATTAGCAGTGCATACTCACTAGTTATCAGAGAGATTGCCTTGTAAGACATGTAGGACCTATAGCGCTCACTAACTTTGGAAATGCCCCTTTAGATCTATGTCTCAGTTTGCTTTTTGAGTCAAGGTCATGTTAATGACAGATTGGACGTTGCTTTTGCGCCTGAATTTGAGACCCCTTTATCTCTTTAAATCACTGCCTTAAGGCTCTAAATTGAGAAAACAGCCAGGGTCTCATTTCCAAAACCATCTGAGCATAATAAGTATGAGCTGTCCAATGGCATTTATGTGTCGATCTGCTGGAGTGCAGAGATGGAGTGCAGGCGCCGCCAAGGACCCATTATTTCAGACCCCCACAGTTTCAGGGAATTGCAAAGGTGCCTCTCCATGTATCTCAGCACATTTTCATTTGCTGCATTATCATAAAATGGGTCTTTCAGCCCATTTGTACTCAATGCTATTTTTACTAGATTCCATATATGTAAACAAGTCCAATGCCAAGTTCAGTTATACAGTGTAGTTCAGTTCCAATGTGTTTAGTGTTGAATTCAATATTCATAAAAATGCATTTATCGCATATCTAGATGAAAATACTGTGATGCATTATATTCAAAATTAAGTATACTGTGTGGTAAATCAATTCATGCACAATAAGAAAAACTTGGATGCGTAAAAAGCTCTAAAGAGTTTATTATCATAACAGTTTGAAGTGACTTATGATTGAAAAAGATTATGTCCGTATGCTGGTAGAATTCCCCTGTATGTTGTCAGCGTTTCTCTAACATTAGTCTCCCATTCATTCTCAGTGGAAAACTCCTGGTGGCACACCAAAAGAGATATTTGAGATATAAATTTTCCTGTTTGTGGCTTTGGGGAAGATATTATATTTTACAGATCTACAGGAAGTTAATTTTTTACTAGGGCTGTAAATCGATTGAAATATATAATTGTGATTAATCACATGATTGTCCATAATTAATCACGGTTATTAAACAAACTTATCGCACATTTTGTAAGGAGATTTGTCAAGTATTTAATACTCTTATCAACATGGGAGTGGGCAAATATGCTGCTTTATGCAAATGTATGTATATATATATATATATTTATTATTGGAAATCAATTAACAACACAAAACAATGACAAATATTGTCCACAAACCCTCACAGGTACTGCATTTAGCTCAACGACAGTTGTCAGTGTGTCAGTGTGCTGACTTGACTGTGACTTGCCCCAAACTGCATGTGATTATCATAAAGTGGGCATGTCTGTAAAGGGGAGACTCGTGGGTACCCATAGAACCCACTTTAATTCACATATCTTGAGGTCAGAGGTCAAGGGACCCTTTTGAAAATGTTAATGCAAGTTTTTCTTCGCCAAAATGTACCGCGAGTTTGGAGCATTATCACCTTCCCAATAAGCTAGGAAGACATGGTGCTATTATTGGATTTTTTAGGTTTTGTAGTTTCATATGATATCAGTATATTCACTCTAGCTTTAAAACTGAACCCGCTACAACCTCCGAAAGATTGAAGCGTTAAAGAAATTGGCGCCGTTAAAACGTTTTTGTGTCAGCGCGTTATTATCGCCTATGATCAAATAATTCATAGCACTTAATCAGAAGCATGATGACAAAATATTACAACCATTCTGAGCTAAAATCTACATCTATGTATCTGATCTATTTCAAAATAAAACTGAAAATCTTCTCATCTATTTTTGGTAAGTCAAGTCCTTTTGTCTTTTATTTTTCTCCCAGTTTGTGTTTTCTTTTTTTACATATTATCCATGGATAGAGTGGGATTCTGCTATAATACTAACAACCCTAGATATAATCTTGGATGTATTTCTTATCCCTAGACAAAGCCATAATGCTTCCTTGAACATCAATTCAACTTTAGATTTTGCTCAGCTTTCATCACGAGGCAAAGTGCTATGTGGGTTACAAAGACACGTTGTTATAAATCCTGATACGAAATGTCTCACACATCAAGAAAAAAGGGAGTGTTAATGAGCACCATGTAGGCTGCAGTTCTCCGACACAAAGAAAAAGTTATGATCTGTTGTCTTTGGCTGCTGCGGAGCCTTTGACCCACTCTTTGTTTACCCCATCGCAGTACACGATTCCCACCTCGCTTTGTCTCACACCAGTGGCTTCTTCGTGTTACTAATGACAGGCCTGGCCTAAGAGAGGGTACTTAACCAACAACTGGCATTTGGCACTGTTTTATCATTAGACACGCATGTCTCGAAAACGCAAGCTCCAAGGAGCAGAATAATTATACAAACCAATTCTTGCTGTTGTTAATTAGTCTGATCTAAGATTGGGTTGAAGTGTCACCATTGCAGGTTGGAAGATGCAACTTCCTGGTGGAGGCTGATGGAGAATCTCAGCATGCTGCTAAGAAGCCAGTAAGTGCTTCTACAAGCCCATATGCTTCATGTAACCACGTCTGACTCATCATTGTCAAAACCACTTTGCAGGTGCATGTTTTGCCTGGTCTCATGTGGGCTCTGATGCTATAAACCTTGCATTCAGATGGAGTGGGAAATGCATTTTTTTGAACAGCGAACAGCTGTAATTTTACAATTGCAGCATTATGCAGAAATATTATATTGTGTACAAGTTATGACAGGAGAAATATTGCAACGACTACATTTTTTAAACACACTTGTCCCATTTATACAGAGGACCAAAGAAGACATAATCATTATGTTCTTATGTTTTGTTTTCTCCCAATTATTTATTCCTAATAGTTCAACAAGCCTTGTATTTATGTGATCACAAAATAATTTTTGCCTGATCACAAAAAAAAATGGCATTTGTTATGTTGCAAAAGAATAATTAACTATTATGACTCTCCTGATCAAAAAAAAATAATTTTGGTGATCGCAAGAAAAAAAGTTGTTTTTGCAAGTTGTTTTGTGCAACTGTGGGAAAACAACCTTTTCAAATATTGATTATTTTAATAATTCATTGATATC
>CAKALG010021021.1:0-13925 GCA_916700815.1 Helicolenus hilgendorfi
TTGCTGATAATGGACATTTTGATTATGTAATTCTTGAGTACATGAGGGCCCAACATGAGCTCTGACATCTCCACAGAAAAGAAGAGGTACAAAGTGAACACGGTTAAGACCCAAAATGAATACAAAACGTTTTAATAGGGGTGTAACGATACATCGATCTGGATCTCTCCTTAAAGAGAGATTTGCCATATTTATTGTATTAATACTCTTATCAACATGGGAGTGGGCCAAATGCTTGCTTTATGCAAATGCATGTATATATTTATTATTGGAAATCAATTAACAAAACAATACAATGACAAATATTGTCCTGAAAACCCTCTACAGGTACTGCATTTAGCATAAAAAATATGCTCAAATCATAACATGGCAAACTGAAGCCCAACAGGCAACAACATCCGTCACTGTCAGTATGTTGACTTGACTATGACTTGCCCCAAACTGCAAACGTATTGTGGCAGACTTTGCGATATCAGCAAATGTCGTATTGTTGTCCAAAGAATCAATGCAATATCGTATCGTGCTGAAACTCGTGATTTACACCCCTACTTTTTAATAGCGAGAAGGATGCACAGGGAGAAAAGAGACATACAGTTATAGAAGCTGGTAAAAAGGGCCTCTGTGTTTCTGCTGGAATGAGTGTTGAAAAGAGGGACTCGTCCTGGACACGGTCAGGAATGAAGGAGAGAAAGAAAGCATGTGTAGATAAAAGAGTGAGAGAGACATAGATGGACTTCGGCTGGTTGGAGAACAGAAGCTGGTGGAGCAGAGAGAGTGTCAAAAGAGAGAGAGAGAGAGAGAGAGAAGGAAGGAGAGGGTGAATACCAGCTATTGTTGGAATGCCGTAGCAACACATCGCAGAGAGGAAGGGGGAGGTGTGTGTGTGCGGGGGTCAGTGGGTTTTATGCTCTGTTGAAGTTGCTCCTTGTCAGAGATGCGTCGGGTTCCGTGTTGGCAACCCAGCGACTGTGGGCTTAAGTTATTAGCTAGACTGGACACAAGCCTAAAACAATCCAGCGCTGCATTTCAGACCCAATGTTTCAACCCTCGGAGCGCTCAGCTGGTAGAGTAAGACATCAGCACTGCGTGGGTTAGAGGTCCAACTCACACCATTGTTAAAGATGCAGTTATTCATCTTTAACAATATAATATTACATCAAAATGTTGTAATAATGGATTATAGGACTAAGAGTCTACAGCCATGCTAGTGGCTCTGTGAGCCTGTACTAGGCACAGATGTGTGTTGATATGTTAATAGGCTCACAATGATAATGCTAACATGCTGATGTGTAGCAGTTCATGTTTACAATGTTCAGTATCATCGTGTAGCAATGTGACCGTCACGCGGCCCGCCGGTGCTTCCCATCGGCCCATTAATGAATGGAAAAAAAATGTGTTTCGGTATTTAGGATCTAGCAACCCCAAAAACAGGAATGATTTACCAACCCCAAATATGTGTGTTCTACTCCGAGGGTACTACAGCCGTTATAAATCAATCTGCCAGCTTATTGTTAGCGAGAAGCCAACATCAGTGCTTTTCAAAGTGGGGTCCGGGGACCCCCAGGGGTCCTTGAGGGACTTCTAGGAGGTCCCCATTAAAAAGGGGAATCATTTATTGTCACATAACTCCATCCATAAGTAACAATGACAGAATATATTTATGGGTTTCATACACTTTCTGTAATAAAACATATGAAAGCCAAAATCCTACCAGATGGGAGACAAAATCGTATCAAATGGGGGTCGGTGGTCTAATTTGTGTCAGTTTAGGGGTGCTTGACATGAAAGAGTTTGGGAACCACTGACCTACACAACCCGATGCAGGAGTCAGGCCTACCTCACTCACAAAGCTGTGCTTGTTTCGCTAGTTGTGCACTAAACAGCAGCCTACAGTAGGATAGTTGAAGCTGAAATGAATTCACATCTTTTATAAATGTGATGCGGGTTGTGTGGTATCTGAAGTTACATGCCTTATGACATAAGGCTTATGTAATAGTGACGCGTAAGATTGAATTCTTTTGCAGCATTGTTTTATTGCAAATGAGGCATTCAGGTTTGAAAGTACTGAAAGTTGGCAAGATACAATACATACTTGTCAGTCCATTCTTCATTAAGCTGTGGTTATCCATGTCTGTTTTCTGCCTCAGACTCTTTGAGAGTGACTTACCTTACATTACCTTACCTTACCTTATACTGCCAAACAATTCAACAGGCTAATAGTGTCAAAACCGGTTAAAGTTGATTAATATTTCTTGCCAATCAGGACTGTATTCTGCAAGCATGTTTCCGTAATGACAGATTTTAGACATCACTCCTCAGTGAACTGCCTCCTTACTGTATTTATCATTGTGGATTTCTCATGTTTTTTTAGGAATCTGTTCACACTGATATAGGCTTACTGTCTAAATCTGATTCAACATATTCTGTACCTTGTTGCAATGAGGTATTAACGCTTCTATTAGTCCTGTTCATCCACTATGTTTCCTTTGTCATTCTAGGATCCTGCTGGCATCTTTGAGCTGGTTGAGCTGGTGGGAAATGGCACCTACGGGCAGGTGTACAAGGTAAGATACACACATAAACAGACCCTGATACCCATATTAGTCTGTCTTTGTGATAGCACCGCACGCTCCCCATTGTTATCAGCTTTTGTTCTCCATTCTCTCCAAGTAGCCTGTATGGAATAAAGAATAGAAATGTGCACTGTGACTGACGGAAACAGAGAAGACAGGAGATAAAGACGGCGCGCAAGCTTGAGAGAAATGGAGCGAAGGTAAAAGAGACTTTAATGCGGAGAGAGTATAAGCAGAAACTGGGACACATTGAAGTGCTTTTAGGAGAATTTCCCTTCACTTTCTCTCTCCTTCCCTGCTTGTATTTGCATTACTTTCCATGCCCGTGCAAGGGGTTTATAATTTGTCCCTTCTAGATTAGGTATTCAGGGTGTTTCTCTGGGACACAGGAAGTGCTCAGTTGGTCTGATGTTGTGACAGCGCTGTGGTTTGAGGTTTTTGCTGTCAGCTGGACTCAGCTGTTTTTCCCGCTGTCGTTTAAACATTATCTCTCGGTCCATGTCAACTGAACTTCCTCTTCCCTCTGCGATGGCCCGCCATCCTCTGCTCCTCCGCTTCCTTTTCCTGATCCTGGCGCTTTATCCTGCCACACTGCAGGATGTTGCGCCAGCATGTGACACTTTGTTTAGTCACCTCTCGCTGGAATAAACATGTGTTTGTCCAAATACGTGATGACATGGACATGTGAAGGGCCTGTGAGTGCATCATGCATTCTGTGTGTGTGTGAGTGTGTCTAATGGAGCAGAGAGTCAAGGTCAGGTAGTGATGGAGAGGAGCTGATCTTACAGCTGATTAGACCAGATGAAAGGTCAGACAGAGGTCAGAAATATTTCTCCACGCTTCTGGAAATGATCTGACGTCCTGTCGTGCGTGTGCGTGTGCGTGTGCGTGTGTGTGTGTGTTTGTGTGTAAGGGACAGAACGGAGGGAAAAAACACAAAAGGAATGGAGAACAGGAGAGTTATGTGCATCCGTGTATTGCTGCTGCTGACTCTGCTGTCTTGGTGAAAGTCACGGCTCATTTACCGGCTGACATTCAGCCAGTCTGGTCCTATACATTACCGAGCCATAGAGCGCCTATGGCAATAGCACCGGCCTGTTGGGTCTGTGGCCCATACAGCCGATCCACACGGGTTTGTGACTGGGTGTCTCATGGTTTATAATACTCACTGGAGTCTATAGTGGAGTTTATTCTGTTACTGCTGCTGGTTGACACACACAAAAATGACATTTCACTTTCATTTTTTTTTTGTGTACACCTATGAAGTTTTGAATGTGTGCAATAGATTTTTAATGAGCTTTTTATAAACCTTAAGTCAATTACATTTTCTGCATTGCCTGTTTGTGCTTGACTATTCTTTCAGTTTCCTTTGGGTGCTACATATTATATATAAACTGTTGGCCTACAAAGCTCCTTAAAGATCTGTTGTACACATTCCCCTTCACACTTTCACTTCAAACGTTCCATTCACATATTTTTATGTGCATTTGCAGATGTGAGTATGGAAACAGCAAAATTTGTTTTTACGCTCGCTTGAGTTGGTTTTCGCCTTTGTCCAAAAATGTGTTGACGCTAAATAGATTAATAATAGCCGAATAAATTCTGACGTAGCGAACATTTAACTCACATGACTGATCAGCTGTTTCCTCTGTCGGCGTCTTCTCGGATATTACCATAACCTGCCAATGCTTGTTTTTGTCTCCGGACAGCATGAAACATACTAACTGACATGAAAGAACAAATATAACTTGCACAGCTGAAACATTCCAGAAGACCTCCCTCCATTTTTCTCCCATAGATGGTTGGATCAAAGAGTATACAAGCTATGAGACGAAACTCCGCTATGGCCATTTTGGACTGAAAACGCTTATTATATTTATGATATTGTTCAACACATGCCATTTCGGTAGAATATGACAATAGAATAGAAATCATTTTGTTTTACTTTTGTACAGCACTTTGTAGGCAGACGTTTCACTGGCATCCGGTAGTCACTTTCAGTCCAAAATGGCGGAGGAGCAGCTCTGCTGCTGGGCGCTGATGTTTCAATGGATTAAACAATTGACTTTAATTTCTTGGCAATATAGATCACCTTCAGCTTTTCAAAACAATTTTCTTACTTTGTTTCTTTACTGACGTGTTAGAGACCAAACGTTTATTTGAGAAAACAATCATCTATTTCCAGTCATAGAAATATAAATCTTCAAAACAACGTAATACTACGAAAGGCAGAAAACGTGCTAAAAATGCTTTTGTAGTACTTCGTTTCAAACATTGCCCCTTCAGTGCTGTAGAGGCACAGATGTAAACTGGGAAAAATTGGATTCATCCATACAGATAAGGAGCCGAGTCACTTGAGTAAAAATGCCATCTATTTTAAATTCCTCATGTGGTCGAGGCAAGCCGCCTGAAGAGGATCAGCTTCTTGTGAGCAGGTGAATCTCTGAGTCACCGAGATGATAAATTGACCTTCAGCCTGCTGGGTATTAGTGAACTGGAATTGCTCCGGCTCTCGCTGAACCATTTTTAGACACTTGTTATATCAGAAAAATAACATATAGGAATAGCATATATCGTATATAGCTTTGGACTGCAGTATCCCCATCTGGATCGATGAATGCTGGTCTGTGTGCTGCGGAGGGAACACAGGTGGACTTTTTGCTCAGATGTGAAGATCAGAGTCTGGCAGGCTGTAAACAGGATTTTACTCCGCGTTTTGATTCCAAAAATAAATTCAATTTGCTCAGTGGCCGGGGGCCAGTTTTGCTCTGATGTATCTGTGATCATAGACTGCAAGTTAACAAGTTGGACCTTGTTGGATATTTTCTTTCACACCAATGTCCGCTGCAGCAGTTTGGAAAATTGAGAATCTCTACACAACTCCTCTACCCAGGCAATCTTTTATTTAGTTTCTTGCTTATTGTTTGCAGAAATGTATGCAGATTAGAGGGATGGTTTGGGTGTTTTTCAGTAGGGTTGTATGAGGTACTTATCCATGGTCAGTATATTACCTACAGTAGATGATGGTCAGCACGCCCCCAGTTTGGAGAAACATATAGGAGTACCAGCACAGGAGCAAAGCAATGTACTGCTGTGGACGGGGGCAGCAGTAAAAAAATCAATTTCCGTTTAAGTGTATGCTATATTTAGAATAATTTCCGATGGCAAACCAGTAGGCAACCTCCGGATCTGTAAAGTGAAGCCAATGTGGAAGTGCTTTAAACTTGCATTCTTTCTAATAGCCAGCAGGGGGCGACTCCTCTGGTTAGTTTATAAAAGTCTATGAGAAAATGAGCCTACTTCTCACTTGATTTATTACCTCAGTAAACATTATAAACATGAGTTTATGCTCTCAATCGCTAGTTTCAAGTCTTCTTCTATACAGCATGATGTTCATTTAGTAAGTTATGGTCCCATATAGAGTCAAATAGACCATAAAGCAGGGGATGCTTTCTGTGGATTGGTAAATCTAGGCTTTGAGCCTATTCAAACTTTACTAATTCTCATTAAAATCATCAAGTAAAAGCTAAAAACAGTTAATTTCCTGAGCAGCTGACGTCTTGTTATATTTCGAATTTAGTTCAACAGACATATGACATGAAACATCACAAAACAAGGAACCAGTAATGGACATTTTTTTTTAGTTTAACCTTTTCTAAAGTCAGACACTTTGGTATTTATCGTGCAGCAAAAACATGCCTCTGAAACCAGCCCGCTGCATTGTGCTGCAGTGGTTTTTACTCAGTGTATACTATGTGTAATGAAGCTAGAGATATGTAGGTTTATGTACCCATGCATGCATCCCTTTGTGTGTGTGTGATAGTAATGGCCAGCACTGTGTTTTATGTTGGTGTTAGGGGGGCAGTAATGTGCCACATTGCTGCAGTTCTGTGGGTCTGGGAGTGAGAGATAACAGGTTTATCAACAATTCCATTACCCCATCTAGTTAAATGATACAGATCTGCTCCGCGGTGCTCTTTCCTCCCTCTCTCCATCTCTCTCTTTTTCTCTCTCACGCACACCAAACATCTCATCTCAATTAAAAAAAACGTCTCCAAAAGTTGTTGCAGGTTGTTGTTTTTGTTGCAGTTCCCCCGTCAGCAGAAATAGTTTGGCCAAGACGAACAGTGATAGACGAGTAGCCGCGGCGAAATGATAATTTTAGCTCCCTCTGTCTCCCTTTCTCGTCTTACATCTCCACGGCGGTTCTGTTTCCTTGTTTTCCCTCCTCTGTCCTATCACCCCACGTCACTTCTTCTTCTTCTTCTTCATCCCTCCTTATCAATATGTAATTTTTCTTTTCGTTCCCCCTGTTTTTTTGGGGCTGAAACTTCCAAGGCGAGCTGTACTTAAGGGAGCGGCCTGTGCCTACAGTATGTGTGTATATATAGCTTCTGCTGGCTGCTCTAAAAGGGCCATAAATAGAGAACACGGGTAATGCTGAATAATTAAACGCATTCTCTCTCCACTTCTCTCCCTCTCCGTCGTCCTCTCTCTGTTTCCTCCCCTAGCTCCCTTTCTTTATCCAACTGTTGTCACATCATCTCTCTCTCCACTCTCCTTCCCCTACTCATTTTTATTTTTTATTTTATCATGCCTCTGTTTCTGTACTGTCTCCCCCTTCTCTCTTTCTCTCTGATGCTTGTGAATATTTGATGGGGCTTATGGGAATTGCAGTTCTCCGAATTGAGAAAGCGCTTCTGAAGCCTCGCACACACACAGTGCTACGGACAGAAGAGGCGGGAACGGGGATCTTCCCTAGCCAGCCATTGGCCAAAACACTCCCTGACTGACTGACTGACAGGACGACTTATTGACTGACAGACTTATTGATTGGCTAATTGATTAATCGCAGCTCCTCGCCGTTTCCACGGGAATGGATGCAAGGACAAGTTGAGAGGGCGACTAATCATATCTCGGTCATAACAACACAAACACAGATTCGATGACACATTCAGCCCATCGACTGTCTCCTCGGCTTTCGCGGCGACAAAACATTTCCTGTGTTTGTGTGGGTTTGTGAATGTGTGTGTGTGTGCGCGCGTGTGTGTTTTTCACGTTCACACACTTTTTTTTCGCCGTGACTCTGCTGTCGCCATGCAGCGAAGGAGCAGAAGAGGAGGAGAGACAAAAAGGAGGCGACCAATCTTTTTCTTTCTGATGACAGAACACATCCACTCTGCTGCTGCTACTGCTCCTCCTCGGGCAAAGTGCTCCCCACACACACACACACACACACACACACACACACACACACACACACACACACACACACACACACACACTCTTTAAATATTCACCAGTCACTCGGAGACACACACACACGCACACACACACACAAAGCGACGGTTGGGGACCCGGGCCGTATGGGCTTTTATATGCTCACCCGCTGTGACAGCCGCTCTGTACAAAGAGCAGCTGTGTGCCTTCCATTTACTGCAGTGGTGTGTCTGTATGTAAACCAATGTGTGTGAGCGAGGGTTTGAAGGAGCATGTATGTGGTGACATGCTCTCATGTCGCTGTGTGTTTGTTTCATGTAGGGCGGAGGCATGTGCAGTTGTGACCTCACACGTTCGCTGATGTCATGATAATCTTGTTACCGTGGAAATCCGGGGTCTTAGGATGTAAACAAACGGCTTTAAAGCATGTTTCATCTTGTTTACCAATCACATCTTTCTATCTTTTTCTCCCTCCGTCTCTTTATCGCTTTTACCTTCATTGTCCCCGCCTGTTTTGCGCTCCGGCCCACCTCTTTTCTTCCTCCTCCTCCTCCTCCTCCTCCTCGTCCTCCTCCTCCTCCACCTCCTCTGCCCTCTTAAGAACCGAATAAAACTTCAAAGTTGTTTTTTTTTATCTTCCTTATCTGCTGGGAGTCACGCTGCAAAGGACTGTGGGAGATTGTTTTCTCTGTATGCCCGCATCACGTGCCTGCACGCACGCACACACACACACACACACACACACACACATGCACACAAACACAGTTCCACACACCTCGGAGAAGCAGCATGAAGTGCGAAAGCCTGGCATAAGAGACTCCGAGGAAAAGGATGGAAGATGACGTCATGTTTCCTCTTTGTTTGATGTTGCTAACTCCTCCAGCTAGTGTTTCTCAGCAGGATAAAGGATCAAACAAGCCGGCGTATACAGAGAGAGTGTCTCTTTGAAAGTATGCATTGATCATACTAAAATGGTAACTTGACACATCAGTGGTTAGCATTGTATTTTAAGTCATTCAGCATGAAAAAGCATAAAAACATGAAGAAATCTTAGTCGACTAAGACCAAAACAACAGACTAGTTGATTATGAAAGGCCAGCTTTAGTCATTAATGTAATTGGAGTGGACAAAATAATAGAAACAGCTGTCAGTAAAACGCAATACAGTTCAACAGCACCACAACCACAAAGCCTCCAAAATGATCCTACAGTTGAATCAACCCCTCTGTCAAACAGTTTAATAAAGTAATACAGGTAGTTAAGTAAAACTGAACTTTGGTTTAGGTAACGGGCTCACAAGTAATGTAGTCATAACGATAATTTTGTCAAGTTTTCAAATTGACTTTCCTTTTAAGAAACGATTAGAGACATAAATCAGGCTTTTGCTGTCTGGGCTCCCAAAACTCTGGAATGCACTTCCTGTAGATGTATGATCATCTACATCTGTATCCACTTTTAAAAAACATTTACATTTTTTTGTAGGAAGACATTTTTATAAGGTCCAGGTGTGTATGCATGTATATATTTATACACATTTATGAACATATATTTGTTTTTATCACCTTATTTTACCACTTTTATTGTCTTCTGAAGCAACATCTGTTTTAAAAAGTGCTATATAAATAAATATATTATTATTATTATGAAACTTAGAATAATCTCCTTAAAAAAGTGTAGTAAATTCAACTAAGATATTCTTATTAATGGGGTCATGAATCTAAATTATGATCATAATTATTTGCAAACCGCACCATAGCTCACAGTAGTTCACTTCTGCTTGACTATTACTTTTTACAGTAGGTACATAAACATTCCCCCAAAAATGCAGTCATTTGAGTCTCACCGTTGGCAACAACACCTCTGCGGTACTTTACTGCACACGGGGAGTACATTACTCATCCCCAGCCTCTCCTAGCAATCGTAGAGGCTAGTTATGCTCACTGTGTCTGTAAATTGCAGTTAGCGTGATGATGTAAATGAATAAGGAATGTGGTACTATATGGTAGCATTAGCGCTAATGGGGATGCTGCCAGGAGGTCTCAGCTGGGAGTGCGTGCAGACTTTAGTGCTCGGGTTGTGTTTATGTGTTTATATACAGTATATATAGTGTATATTGTGTGGGTCAGTGCGTGTCCCCGGTGTCGGGACATTGTTGCGGTCGTTTACGGCCTGACACCGTGTCATTGCCTCTCTCTATTGCTGTATTTTTGTCGTTCGTCTACACACACACTTCAATCTCCTCATGAATGAACTGTGAACCGTGACCGAGGTGGATGTTGCTTGTTACTGTGGGAACAGCAGATGTGCTCGTTCCACCCACATGCAGCGACACTCACACCTGGCAGTGTGTGTTCATTAGCCTACATCCTCTCTCTCTGTCTGTCTTCCCCAAGGCCACACGCCCCACTTACCCACAATGCACTCCTGCCACGCAGACCGGGGTCAATTAGCCGTGCCTGATGTCAATAGCGATCTCTCGTTCTCTCTTCGTCTCTTCTTTCTTTCTCATTCACTCTCTCTGCTGTATGTTTTCCAGTCCGCTCATTAATTGATAGTGTGCACTGTAAAGAGCTATTTAGTCCCGGTTTCTCTTCACCCCAGTGTGAATTACTGCTTGTCAATAGTTAAGTCAATAACCTATACCAGCTCTGACTCTCTATTATTCTCCATTCCCTCTGTCCTCTCCTTTCTCTTATTCAAAGTGTTTTTTCTAGGGCTGTCAAAGTGAACGCGATAATAACGCGTTAACGCAAATTAGATCCACTAAACACCACTAAATTCTTTAACGCATTAACGCATCTTGCGAATTTTAGGTTGTAGCGGGCTCAGTTTTAAAGCTAGAGTGAAGATACTGGCATCATATCAAACAAGAAAACCTAAGAAATCCATTGGTATGGTATTGGTACATTTTATAATAGCTTGTCGCAAAGGAGGTAAAATAATGCTCCAAACTTATGCTAAATTTTGGCGAGGAAAAACTGTCATGGCCATTTTCAAAGGGGTCCATTGAACTCCGACCTCAAGATGTGTGAATGAAAATGGGTTCTATAGGTACCCACGAGTCTCCCCTTTACAGACATGCCCACTTTATGATAATCACATGAAGTTTGGGGCAAGTCATAATCAAGTCAGCACACTGACACACTGACAGCTGTTGTTGTCTGTTGGGCTGCAGTTTGCCATGTTATGATTTGAGCATATTTTTTAATCTAAATGCAGTACCTGTGAGGGTTTCTGGACAATATTTGTCATTGTTTTGTGTTGTTAATTGATTTCCATTAATAAATATATACATATATTTGCATAAAGCGAGCATATTTGTGCACTCCCATGGTGATAAGAGTATTGATTACTTGACAAATCTCCCTTTTAAGTTACATTTTGAACAGATAAAAACTGGATTAATCACAATTAACTATAGACAATGATGCGATTAATCACAATTAACTATTCGATTGACAGCCCTAGTTTTTTCACAGCCTTTAACTTCTCAGTTTTGTTTTTCCGTCCCTGCTCCTCTCCTTCACCTGAGCGGCTTCTTTTATTCATGTTTTCTGTTCACCTTCTTCTCACTCTCGCTCAGCTTTTTCTTCCTCTCTCACCTCCAGCCCGTACAGTAAATCAGCCCGACTGTTCACTTGACCTCCAGAGCCGCCGGAGCGTGATACCGATGTGCTGAACCTGCTGCTTTGCCTCTTCGCCGCAACCCTCCTCCTCCTCTATAGTGTTCCCTCGCTCGTGCACACTCTCTTGCTCTGTCTTTTTCCAGTTGTGCGTCTTGTTTGTAGTGCAGAAGCTGTAACATCAGGGTCATTCTTTCTTTCTTTCTGTCGCGACTCTGAAGACATTTTGTCAGTTTGATTTGAAATGAGAGATAAGTGGGTGAGTGGCGAACAGAGTGAATTAGCCAGTAAGTGCATTAGCGACTTAACCTTTGTAGATGAGCTAGTGAATCAATCGGGTCATGTGTTAGTTTGTGGAGAAGCTGTTAGACGGATCCCAACAGCATGAGGCTGAAAACATTCTGTTTATGTGTGAGTTTGTGTTTCAGTTAATCTGGGTCAGCCTCTACTATAAATAAGCTTTACACACACACACACACACACACGTCCATCCGGCGAGTGGTTATCCTGTTAGGGTTGATTTATTTCCATCACATCAAAGCATGTATAATGATGAGAACAAGCTTCTACACTGACCTCAGACATATGCACACGTACAAACACATGCATCCCCTTTACATACATGACATGAAACAAAATCATATTTCTTGTCACATGACGCTGGATTTACCCAGCTTTGTGTGTTGTACCCTGTCTATTTGTTTCAAGCACCGTCACACCACCACAGGGAGTGACAGATGTGCTTTTGTTGCTTGTGATCAAACGCGCGTGTGGTTTATGTGTATTTGCCTGTTTGCAGACTTATTTAAACCGTTTTGTCGTGATTATTTAGCGCCGCGCCAAATCCTTTCCCTGACCCCAGATTAGTCGTACATTTGTGTGTCCACCGTCTTTGTTAATTAGCTTGTTTTACTGTGAGCGAGCAGGTTAATGAACGGCTATATTTCAGATTGTTCCAGTAGGCTTTAGCCGATAACACCGGTTCATTCGGAGTGGAATCAACACTCGCCGTCTGTCGCACAATCCAGCATCTCCTTCCTGCAACCCCCCCCCGCTTTACTCATCAATAAAAGCCCTCTGGACTATTCTACAGATCATTGCTCTCATCTCTCTTCCTCTCATCTTTCTCTTTTCTCTCTTTCATCACCTCCGCCTCTCTTTCTTTATTACCTCCTACTCCCACAAACTCTCTGCTTGTATACGTTTCCCTCATCCTCACTGGCTCGTTATATCTTCCCTCCTTTTTAAATCTCTTCCCGTCTCTTTTCCTCTCTTGCTTTCTCATGTGTGAGTGTGAGAGCAGCCTCGGGGTGCTTCTATATTTCCTGGGCAGTGCAGTAGTAGATTGGAATGGAGGCCTTTGTCACTTTTATTTACTGCTTCACTGATTCCACAACAGCGTGCACACATACTTGTGTACGTGTGTGTGTGAATGCGGAATGATTGCAGGTGTTTGAACTGCAATGAGGTGTGTCTGGTAGCATTGCCCCCTTATTTCTTTTGGCTCCTCAGAGCAGAACTGTGTTTGTATCGTTTGTTAGCTGAAAGTAGCTTTAATTCTGCATCGCAGCTCCGGGACCTGCTGGGCATGCTGGGATTTTAAGCCTACAGACTGGAACCAGTGGGTGTTGATACGCGGGTACAGACTGAAACACCGCTTGTCTGAAATCCTTCAACCCTAAAACACAACTGGACTACAGTTGGGTGGGTGTGTGACAGCACAGTGGGCAATCTCCCTCGAGGACCTGCCTGTCAGAGAGAGACAGACAGACATAAAGAAAAATGGATAGATTGAAAGCCCAGGGGCAAATCCCCATCGCCCGCTTTTACCCTATGATACTGTTACCATGCCGACAGGCCCTATGCCAGGAGAGCATCCTTAGATGCCATTCAGTCAATTCTTCCCTGATGTTTGTGTATGTTTCTGTGTGTCCATGGATTACCATGACACACAGATTAGGATTATGGTGTGACCCATTTCCTTTTTTTTTTTTTTTTGCAAAGAGTTGGCAACACAATCTGGCAATCTGTTCCTAGTTTGGTGAGTGAGTGGGTGTATGGGTGTGCATTATGCTTTATCGTACAGTGTATTTGCTTTTTTCTTTCTGTATCTTTTGCAAGCAAGGTACATCAGAAGACTGATGCAGGTGGTAGCATCATGGATGCATGGGCTGACATGTAGTGTAAGATGCTTTGACTACTTTGATACTCAGAAAAGCTCGATATAAATGCAAGTCCATTTATCATTTACAATCTCCTCTCATGATCAATTTAGTTCAGTAGTAGTAGATGACGGTCTAAGTAATGATAACCACTGTCATTAAAGGAACACTGTAATATTTTCAGGATCTATTAGCAGAAATTGAATATAATTTTCATAATTTATACTTAACTTAATATGTTAGTGTATAATCACCTGAAACTAAGAATTGTTGTGTTTTTGTTAGCTTAGAATGAGCCCTTCATATTTACATAGGGTTCTCTTCACTAAGTCCTCCATGTTTCTACAG
>CAKALG010021026.1:0-11665 GCA_916700815.1 Helicolenus hilgendorfi
TCATTTGGATATCTTTTTATCTTTTTCTTTTAATTATTATTTTTTCTTCACCTAATCTATTGATTATTTTTTTATATAGTTGTTATGATGTACAATCATGTATAGATTTCTATTTTTATCAATAGAAATTCTGCTTCTATTTAGTTGTTAACTGTGAGCATGAATGCAAATAAACTCATTCTATTTATTTTATTATTTGACATATTAGTACGGTATATTAGCGATATTTTCTCCGTATTGTTGTCTATAATTTTAACTTTATTTATCCCTAATGTAGAATATATCTTCTGTGGTTGTCTGTGTGTTTGTTGTTTCTGTATGAAGATGGATGTTGCGACACAGGTGGTGTTGAGAAAAACTAAAATCATTTCCCTGTACAGTTACTGTTTTATTCATTATTGACAATCAATACAAAAAAGATGCATCTCTAAAGTTCACAGATGGCATCATAGTAACATCTTTATTTGAACTAATGGACAAAAATCATTGAGTATAATACATATGAGTCTATATGTGAAGGTGTGAATGTCGAGCCTGCAGCAGTCGGACAGAGAAAAACAAACTTGACATTTTATTGGTTGCTGTTAATGACGAAGCCTCCCACCGCTGTCGGTCCTGTCACGCCTCATCTGCAGCTCACAATGTGACTTTATTCCCACAAACAGCAGGTCACAGGTCTCAACACCACCTCCATCACCACCCTCCATCATCATTCTTGGATTTCTTGCTCAGCTAATCACACTCACTATTCAAACATCAGCGTCCTGCCGACAGATCTGCTTTCATTGAGACAGAAAGAGTTGTTCTATAAAAGACACAGAAACTGAAATCATAACAAGGTCAAGTGTTCACTCTGTAAACTGAGCTGTCGTACTGTATTGTGCACCACACACAACCGTGAACACATTTTAACAGCGATCCCAGTCATTCATGAGCTGAACAACATTCCCTTTATTATAAATCTGGTTTCTTCTCATGCAAAGGGCGAGCATACAGAGCGTGTTTTACAACACACAAATCAACGGGCTGCATGATTTCAGTTGGGTATTATATGAAGTAGATAAAGTGTGTGTTGTTTGTTTCAGCCTGAGGCCTTTCTGCCAATAAATAATCCAGTAATTTCATTTTTTGGTAGATCTTTGGAGGAAATGCCAAGTGTGAAACGGCCTTTTCAAGTGTGTCACATGAACGTGTTAGTGAACACATGTAGAATATGTATACGTGAGTCTAAAGCTCATTTGTACTGTTTATACATGCCATCTTCAGACAATGTTTTTATGGTGTAAAACTCACTTTACATGCACATATAGTATCATCACAGTGCACATTTTAGCTTTACAGCAATTATGATTCTACTGGCGTTAGTCTCTTATAGCCACATCTACCTCCACACTCTAAGATGCAAAACAGATGGTAAAAGGTAGGTGTGGGGAAAAAAACTGATTCACCTATGTATCGCAATTTTTTTTTGTTACCATTTTGAAATCGATTTATTAATACCATAATCAATAATTTGCTTTACTGAGTCTATGCAGAGGTAGAAGGAAGTTACCGCTTTTGTTGTAGTCTGAGTAATGTGACGTCATATCCGTTCCGTATCCATCAACCAAAACAAACCGCAGCGAGCCGAAACGATAAAGTAGAAAACTACGGACGGTCTGCATGGATACGACCTGCATCCTCACATTATAAATCCAAAGTGGTAAACACTACACATCCAGTAAAATATGGAAACACTTTGGGTTTCACACATTGAAGGAAAAGCAGAGCTAGACATTACGGCTAAAGCTGCATGCTAACTCTGTCATGGACAGGAAACGTTATCGTATTGCGGTAACGTGCGGTCAATACCTTCCCGTGGAGCCTCTGGTGACTCCCACCCCTAATTCGTACGCCAGTATATATTTTTTTCAAACTGTTGTTTTTGTCACGAATACAGAACGTGAATATTGCGTGACGAAAAATCGACTTTTTTCCAGAACAAGTTTGATTTTCTGAGCTTTTGCACCGCGAATAAAAGACATCAACCAATCACGTTTTGCTGAACAAGCATATTCAATACGTACACTATAGTGTCCACCAACATGGAGACTCCCTAGTCCAAACCAAGACGGCAAACTTATTACTCCTGTAGCGCAGACCAGATCCACTCCTTCCCTTCTTACCTTTCACAATAAAAGCCCTAGTCATGTTGTTTATTCGTTACACCCTCAGTGTGTAACGGAAGGAAAGTGAGGACATTTTAACTTGTTGTTTTAGGGTTAAACTTAGATATAGGTTTTAGTTAAATTAGTGTTTGGTTTGGAGTTGCAGGCATTTATTTTGTAATGTTTGAGGTTAGGGGTTCTCACAAGCTTCTCTTCTCCTTAAATTAAAGCCATAAAAACCTACAAGTCAAAGAAATATGCTCAAATAATGAAACCACTGTCATCACATGTGATAAATTACACAAAGTGGTTTTGAATGGTTTTAGATTCAGTTCAAGCAAAAAGAGAGAAAATGACCGATTTGCAAATATGTGTGTTTTCTGCTAAATCAGTTCAGTGTGGTGACTCTTTCCACCACAGCACATTTCCTCAAAGCTGTGTGACACAAACAGCCATTTGTTTTTAGGTTCGACTCCACCAGAAAGAAAGAAAAAAAACACACTCGAACGTGTACTTAATCAAGGCTGCATGCTGACTTGGCCAGAAATAAGTGTGAAATGATTACCTTGCAAAGTTTTTATTGAGAGGGCCTCGTTTTTAGTTTGAAGAATGAGTTGTTGAAGTGAACGACTTGTGCAAGCTCAAAGCAGATTTGAAAAAGAAACTATTTGTTTTTCCATTGCTGCACCACATAGTGTAGGAGGCTGCATCACTTAGTATTGATCTTGTTTTGGTTAAGATGAAGAGAAGGATGAAGAACAGACTGAAAAGACAGATCCCAAAAGTCTGAATATAATTAATTAGCTTTCATGGAACATATGACTCACACGAATTTCCTGTCGCCTGTGATTCTCCTGCAGTTTGTATAAACATAATCAAACGGACCTCACCAGACCTAAGTGAGAACATCTAAATACCCGTCAGTGACAGCTGATGGCCCATGCGATTAATCGCATGATGGTCCATAGTTAATTGTGATTAATCACAAATTAATCACACATTTTTTTATCTGTTCAAAATGTACCTTAAAGGGAAGATTTGTCAAGTATTTAATACTCTTATCAACATGGGAGTGGGGAAATATGATGCTCTATGCAAATGTATGTATATATTTATTATTGGAAATCACTTGACAACACAAAACAATGACAAATATTGTCCAGAAACCCTCACAGGTACTGCATTTAGCATAAAACAATATGCCAACCTGCAGCCCAACAGGCAACAACAGATGTCAGCATGTCAGTGTGCTGACTTGACTATGACTTGCCCCAAACTGCATGTGATTATCATAAAGTGGGCATGTCTGTAAAGGGGAGACTCGTGGGTACCCATAGAACCCATTTTCATTCACATATCTTGAGGTCAGAGGTCAAGGGAACCCTTTGAAAATGGCCATGACAGTTTTTCCGCACCAAAATTTAGCGTAAGTTTGGAGCGTTATTTAGCCTCCTTTGCAACAAGCTAGTATGACATGGTTGGTACCGATGGATTCCTTAGGTTTTCTAGTTTCACTCTAGCTTTAAAACCAAAGCCATTGTTTGTAAAGTTGTAGAATATGAATTGTAAACTGGTGAAGCACCAAACCATCTCCGATCTTTTCCACAACCCTTTCCCACTGCAGTAACAGCTGAGAGGTCGAGGCCAAACCACCTGCAGGGTCACCACTGGGGGTTAGTCTAAAACAGGACCAGAGGTGAGGAGGGTCGTCTCTCCGTCTACATGTGGAACGCCAGGAAAAAACAACTCGCCTCTATTTTTATCTTTGAAAACAAACAGGATAGCAGAACGGTTTTATTGGAAGAAAAACGTTTTAAGAAAAACATCAATCTGACGAAGCGTCGACCTCCATCCTCCCGAACCGTCGTCTGATCTCATCTGCTGCACTGCTGCAAAAACAACACGGCCCCTAAAATTAGGTTTAGCACGATAAACTGGCAACATTACTGCAGCGGCCCCTGAAATTAGGACCACTTTGGAGAAACAGTCAGGGCTGAAATGACTTAACGACAACAACGAATTTGCCATTTGTGTCTGAACAGTTTTGTTTTGATTTGTGGGCTTTAGGCCACAGAAGAAGAGCCGGATCAGCTTTCACAGGATGGAGGAAAGTTTACTTTGACAAGGAACATTAACACATTTAGATAAGGTTACTCCTAAAGAAGTGGTTTGACATATTGGGAAAGTTCATTCACTTTCTTGCTGAGATGAGATTGATACCACTCTCACGTCTGCACAGTTAGTATGAAGCTATAACATTAGAGCCAGCAACCGCTTAGCTTAGCATGAATAGTGGAAACAGGGAAAAGGCTTGACAGGCTCTGTCCAACGGCAACAAAACACATTTTTGCTCTGCAAAACGTCAGGAGGTAGTACTTTCTGAAAGTTTCAGGGTGGAGTTTGCACGTTGCTGATTGGTCAAACACACATAACACCGCTGCTTCAACTCTACCGCTACATTCATAAACAAGGAAGAACTCTTTCTGTTGTAGTTTTAGTAGAATGAGTTGGTGTTCACCGCTGCCACCATACGTATATGTGACAAATGCATTTCTTTTAAGGAGGGTTTGAACAGGTATTGTGAACAGGAGAGTCCACCTGACGGAGTATTATTGCTCCTCTGTAGCCGACTGATGTGTGATCTCGCTGGTAAAGAGCAAACTTTCTTAACATCGACCACATGAATCAATGTCATGTTTTTAACAGTCCAGAATTTAGTTAGTTAGAAAGTTTCTCGTCACATAAAAGAACTTTAAAGCAAGTAAAAAGACAACAATGATACCTTCAGTCAGTCCCAACAGACAAAACAGACGCCCTCACAGCAGGGCAGCTGATGACATCATCTCTTCTTTATCTGTTAATTTATGGGTTTGAGCTGTCAGAGCACTTCAACATGGTTTCAAACTTAAAACCAGCACAGCACCAGACATCTAACCGTATGGATGGACGGATGGGGAAGATAAAGAGATGGATAGTTGACTTGTGGTTGGATGGATGAGATGAAGAAGAAGCCAAGAACAAAGGTAAAGACAGATGGGAGGATAATTTCACAATGTCAGTTTTAATGTCTCCAGAGAAAGAAAAATGGAAAGAAAAGACAAAGTAAAAGAAAATATGTGAGACGAAGAGCAAGGCTGAGAGAAGTATGTAGAGAGGAGAATAAAGGAAGGGGGATGAGAGAGAAATTGTTACCACATGACAAGAGAGAAATATCAGATTGTCTCTGACATGCAGAGGAAAATATTTCACTGACTTCAATGCATTCATTGGATTAGCTAAAGAAAATGAATGTGAATGAAATGTTGACTTTGAAAATCTGAGCAGGAACTTCAACATATGTTCACCACATCTGTCCAACTCAGCAGAGGAGACACCTAAAGTATAAAAGCCACCAGAGTTCCCACCAAACAGGACGTTTCCACTCAAAGTACCTAGAAAATACTACATATACTACTACAAACACACACAGGTCTGATGTTTAGACCTAAACTGCTTTTTTTAATAGTGACTGTGGGATTGAAACTTATCTGGAGAAACAGACACTGAAACTCTCAGTGTGCTCTGTGCAGTCCACTCCCTGGGAGCTGTCACAATATGTTTGAGGAAATGTAGGAAATTCCTCACTGATCAACCCTGATCTAGGTTCTGGTCATATTAAAATAACGATACTAAAGAGCCTTGACTCAAATCTACAATCTATACTCACATTTGCTGACAGTTTAATGCTCCTAATCAATACAATGAGTGCACTGACTAGGGATGCTAATTTTGAAACAAATTTTAAACCGATAACCGACCCTTGTTAACTGATTATTAACCGTTAACCGACAAGATTAATGCGTCTCAGCAGCGGTGCACCAGCTCCAGTGTACGAGCACAACAGACAACTGAGTCTCCAGTTCACCCGTCCGGTAGCGTTACTGTAGCAGCTATGATGTTGCGTGTAGTGTCGCGGACATGCAGCCTCTTTCCCAGTAAAAGTGTCCACCACCACCACCGCATCATTTAGTTTAGGTTAACAGGTTGTCAGCTGTGTGTCTGCCCGGCTTAACGATACTCTGTAGCCCGGCGTAATTTAAGTGATTGTCCGACAAAACGTGTGTTTGTTTGTGTTTGTGCTATGTTAGCAGCTGAGGCGCTGCTGGACGCTTCGTGCTCCCCGTAGCCACACACATACGCTCTGTCAGTGAGGCGTAACTTTAGCGAGTGTGTGACAGACCCCCCCAGTTTGGGGGGGACTAAGATTGGACTGGCCTTTGATTCATGGTAAAGCTTTGAGCTGGCAAAATTCCTATTGATAATATGAGTGATATTGTGGTTTTAGCTGGCTAATGTTGCTAACGTTGAATCGACATGATGCCTCTAAATCACGTTCAGTCTTGTGTGTGTCGCTTCACTGTTTTGACCGATGCTCGCTTGCGTCTACGTAGTGCGAGCACGGGCAACAGGATGCTGAATTTCTTATTCTTACATCTAGCCCCTTTTGACAGTTAATTATTAAATCCCTACAGCAGCACTGACTGAAAACTGCAGCCAAGTTGAAAGAAAATAGGTCCATAAAAAGTACAGTACGTATTGACAGAACTACTGGAATGCTTTGAAAATCACAGGTTGATATGAGAGTAATAGTATCTGAGGTTTGGATGAGAATAAAAACAGTGTCTATATGTGTAGAACAGTAGTTTCTTTGTGCATCGCAGATGAAACACACTGACAGTAGATGAATGTTATCTGTCACCATCGCCTGCTGCGTTCTTTACTTCTATACACAGATATGTGTAAATACATGGCAGCCTCGGGGCATCACGGTGGCTCAGGTTGCTTTCATCTCTGCACCGGTATGTTTTTCCCACATGCAGTGCAAAGACCACCAATGTTGTTGAACTTGGCTCCCTTTCAATATGAACAAAATACGACATGCACACCAGCACGGCGGTGTTCGTTTCTCCTGTAAAAACCCACTGGGTTTTAGTACGGTTCTGTTTCACAAGCTGCAAAAAGATTTTCACATGTGTGTGTGTGTCTTTTACTTCCCACCAGGATGCTGACAAGAACATAGGACAGGAGGACAATACATTGAACAGCCACACATTCACAGTTGTTGAAAAGATGTTTTCTCTGGTAAATCTGCCTTGGAGGGAGCGCTGTGGTTTTTTGGGGTAAAGTACAGATGGTTCTGAATAGTTTGTAACAAATTGTGTACAATTACGCAAACAACCACAAACTTAAAACTGCATAAACTCAAAGTATCATAAAGTCACATGAAGCCTTGAAGGTTTAATTCCTGTCATTGCAACTTAGGAAAAAAGGGTTGACGAAGCCCCTAAAAATGTGGTTTTAATATGCGAGTTTCTCTGTATGACATTAAGAAGTCACAATTAAATAAGCAACAGTTAAAGTTAAAGTTTGAAAAACAAACTTCTGAAGTAAGTTTAACCTTCAAAAAGGCTGCTTCATCAGGACTGGGTGGCTCTTTCCAAATACAAAAATCTCTCATGAGAAATAATCAAAACTAACCTGGTTCAAACATTTTGACCCAATCAAAGTTAGAAGCTGATTGTGAAAACAGAATATCATAGCCTTTAAAGCTTGATAAATGATGTATACAGGCTTTATACATTCTGGAACATAAAAATATACGCATGCATGCATCTCTATAAACCAAGCTAATTAAACCTTACAACATATTTGGAGTTAATGTGGGAACAACTGAGCACAAACTCTCCAAGACCTCACATACTTCACATCCATCCCTTCACCCCTCTTCTTCACGTTCTCCTCTTGATCATTAGCTGATAATCAATAGCAAACCACACACTGACAGATTCATTCATGAACAACAAGTCCCGACTAAAACAAAACGTAAATCTCGCAAAATATCTCAACATTTACACCTCACACCAGAGGAACATCTGGAAAGATCATCTTTAGATCCATCAAACAAACAGGGCTTTGCTGTTGATTATCAGGAGGAATCAGACCCAAAATCAGCCTGATTCTCGTGTAGTGTGTACCCGGCATTAACAGTTTACACTTATTCGCTTTCTTGCCGAGAGTTAGACAAGAAGGTTGATACCACGGTCATATATCTAGGCTACGATAAATGTGAATCTACAGCCAGCAGCTGGGTCTCTGGTCCTTTAATAAGAAGCAGAAGAACATGCAACAAAACTGCAAATGGATCTCTGAGGAGTAACTTGTTGAAGCTGTCGCTCTTTTCCTCCCTCTCTCCAACCCTTTCACATATTATTCTTTCCTCTGTATTCTTCATCTCCCCTTTTTATCTCCCCCATCCTCTCATGCGGCCTCCATCAACAGACCTGGTATATTTTTCTGACTCAGCTCTGCTCGCTTCAGTCAGACTCTGTGTCCTGAGGTTGTTGATGCTGACTGCTAATGGCTTCTCCAGACTGAGCATTATTCTCAATGTGCTGTGAAACCACTGGCCAAAGACAACAACGGGCCCCAGATAATCACTTTGATCATAGCGAGGGCCCGTCTTAATGGCTGCTAAATGCTGTTGAGTGGAAAACTTTTTGGCACCATGCCGACGGTTTGATTCTTGCAGGAGCGGAGGACCCGATTCTTTTCACTCAAAAAGCAATTGTGGTGTTGTAACTATGTTTTTGAGGTTTACATTTTCCAGGAACAGTTTTTGCTAAGTGTACGTGCTTGTTTTAGCAACACAGTCTTCTACTGTTGGCAACTGAAGCTCTACTCTGGAGAAACCCAGGGTTTTAGTGGACCCCATGGGACCTTATTTCACCTTAGTTCATAAAAATATCAACGTTAGTCAACAGAGAAAGAGATTTTTTCTTTTTATCCGGTTTGAATTGCGCCATCAACCACACATATGATGTTTGTAAATTTAAAAGATCATTTTGCAAGTCGAGAAAGTCTCATAGGCTTAGGCTACAATACAAAGTGCATCAACATGTCAATGTAGACTACACACATCACACCACAGAGCCCAACTATGTCCAAACCAACGATATATTCCTTTCCTATAGACACACTCTTCACCCTGAACATACAACTGATGATCAATCATACAACCAGAAAACACACCGACAACAAATAAAAGAGCTGTGGACACCGTGGCGGGTGCAATAAGCATCATTAGGCTGCAATTGCAGTCAAACAACAAACATGTACCCTATGTCTCTGCAGACGTCAGGCCCGTCATAAAACACCTGTAGTTCTGAGTAAACAACCTGTTTTTGGTTGGAATAAAAGTCAGAAGTTGTGGTGTTCAATGACCTTAGAAACATTTTAGACGTAAAACAAAAGGCTCTTCGTTTAGACAATAAAAGGTTCAGAGCATAAAAATAATTAATCTTGATTATTCTCCTCACAAAATCATTCAGTGTACATCACCTCTATGTTCCCCCATCTCTAATAAAAATATATCATGAGGATTGATATTACAGAACATACATTAAATTACAAAGTGCATCAACATGTCAATGTAGACTACACACATCACACCACAGAGCCCAACTATGTCCAAACCAACGATATATTCCTTTCCTATAGACACACTCTACACCCTGAACATACAACTGATGATCAATCATACAACCAGAAAACACACCGACAACAAATAAAAGAGCTATGGACATCGCGGCGGGTGCAACAAGCATCATTTAAACAGCCTGACACTTCTTATAAAATCAGCAGCAGAATAAAACATCCCCACAGCAGACGTCACCGTCATGTTTAAACCATATTAACTCCACAGCGGCTGCAGCCACAAACACACATATCACAGCAAAAAGAAAAGCTTTGGCACAATGAGCGTGTTGTTGTACTCACCGGTCTGAAGTCCTCCTCAATCTGATTGTGGTTCAACTTCTCTGCTCGTTCTATCTCAACGCATGATATGCAGCCTCTCTGGTCCCAGTATAACCAGTCCGCTCAGCCTCTCTGTTCCAGTATAACCAGTCCACCAAAAGCAGCCAGCAAAAGTTAGCAACTACCTGGTGAACAAAAAGCAAAAAGGAGACAACAAATCAGTGCAAATGTCGCTCTGTGTCTGCTGAATGTGTTACATTTGTTGACATGTTTGCCAGGGTGTAAGCAACAAATTACATTTATTTGTGTTACTATAACAAGTCGTTTTTGATTATTTTTTATTTTTATCTCAATGCACTTCTCAACATTTCAAGCTGCATCCGTTACAGAATAAAGACAAAATAAAATGTGAGAGAATGGAGCAGAAGAAAGAAAGGAGATAAATCAGCTGCAGTTGAGAAGAATCTGCTGGTTTGTCTGCGGCCAAAGGAAGGCACTGGTGTAATGCTCCACCCGGCGAGCACGCTAAGTGACATAAATCAAACACACCTACGATGTTGTATCCCAAATAGGAGCACGTGGGTCTGGATAACATGGTAAAATGCTCATGGTGGACCTTCTGGCGGTGATTTCTCTCTCACTTAGTCGGCTACCCAGTGAGTGATATCTCTCTGTGAGCATGCGTTTACATTACATCTAATCATGTAATCAATTATTAATATAGAACTATTGATTAATGCAGATCTAAGTGCTTCATCCACTGGTGTGATCCTCTGGTAACCACCCCTCTACCCTTTTTATTTGTCTACCTTTTAACTGACCTGAAAACTGTTAATCAGAAGTGTGTATTTCTTGGATAAGCCCGGTAACAGGCAGATGGAGATCAGCTTCAGATTGCATGCAATGTGAAATAGTTGAGCAACCCACAGTGAGAAGTGGACATCTTGAGCTGGACATATGAGAGTAGTTAAATTGCTTCTGGCAGCTCTTTGAGTGCAGTGACTGAAAACAAAACAGCAGAGAGAGCGAGAAAGAGACTTCATAAAAAGAAGTGCTGAGTAAGGCCAAGGGGCACTGGGCTGTGAAAGATGAGAAATGAAAAGGGGATTGAATTGTCAAGATCAATCTGAGAAGTGAGAGATGTTTTCATTTTCACTGGAATTTAACTGGTTCTTGGTGGATTATTTGCTTTAATAACATCAGTGATGCAGAGGATTTCTCCTCATCTTCCCTGAATCCTGCTCTCATCCTACAACACTCAGCACATTCAACTCAAATCCAACCTCTGTACCAACCATCTATATCCAAAGCGTCTCCAAACCTATGGAGGACGGAACCTGACAAAATTGATAATAAATTAATAAATAAATAAAGGACTCGATAAATAAATGTCATTAAATGTAGCAAAATTAATATTAAAAATAAATATAGCCATTAGTTAATTGACAAAATGTGACATACTGTAAATTGATATTACTGTTTTAATTTGCTTAATTATTAATTTATTTTTATATTAATTACCTTATTTATTTACTCTTCTTTTGAATTTTCCCTTTTTTATTTATTTAGGTATTTGTTTTATTAATTTTTAAATAAATTAATTCATTTTTGCATTTGTTTTTTATTTACTGCAAAAATAAATAACAAATAAATAAATAAATTTAAGAATTAATAAAAATAAATACATATCTCTGAATATTAATATTAATATTCACTTAATATTA
>CAKALG010021036.1:0-13863 GCA_916700815.1 Helicolenus hilgendorfi
CGTGCAACAGGAATAGATAGAAACAGGGCAAAAGTTCAGTCGTGCAGTGCAGCATCTGGTTAATCTCAAACCCTAAAAAAGGAACAAATGGACACAGCAGAACCATTTTTTTTTATTCCCCCCAGTCTTCTTCCTTGGCATCTACATTACCCACAATGCAATTTGTTTTTTAAGTTTCAAAAACAGCTTGTAGGAGCAGTTTTTGTGGCTGAAAACGCCCATAAGTTAGCTGAATGTTCAGGATGTTTTTTTTTAAAAGTCAGTTTCCCAACATGATAATCGTGATTAAGGGGATGCTCTCCCCGCTGAAGGGCGGTCGGGGCAGATAACAGGAGCACCTGGTGGTCCCCTCTCTGTTCACACGCCCGCTCCTGGCAAAACTTCATCACGGCGATTGCCTCCTATTTACTTTGATCCACCTCGACTGTGACAACCGGGGATTAGCGGATAGTCAGGGATACGATGTCATAGAGGATTTAGGGATAGATTTTTGATTTACTAGCGTCCCGTTTGTTTCTGGATGAGACACGCGGGAGTTGACCTCGAAAAAACTATTGGATTTGGGTATCCTAGCAACGGCTGGAAAATGGAGCAGTAATTGTGTAAAAGGCGGCGACAGACAAGTCTGTCACAACAAGTACAGTTTTACCCTTCCTGTGTCCTCAGAGGAATACCAAGCTGTCTTTTCATTCGCAGTTGAAAATCCAACTTCATATCCATAATATCCAATATTCTCCTTGTAAATATCGCTCTATTTGGTTGAGCACAAAGTCCATTTATTATCACAGATGGCCGTGCTGGGTATGTTACGTAACATTTATTACTATGCATGAACCTACAGTTATGTGGCCTTTGTGTGAACCAGCTAATCAGCCCAAAACCATTTGCTTATGACAAAGGCGTCAGATCTGAAAGCTTGCCTTTTGGATTTCAGAGCTCAACGGCGGTGAGCCGAGTCAAACAACAGACATGTTTGAGCACGCCGGCCTTCTGAGTCAGGCCCTCCTTCTAATCTGGCCCCTACACGGCGGCGAACTCGAGGGCTCTAAAGGGCCAAATCCCAAGATCTAAAAGCTTTATCTCCAGATTTCCAGTCAAAACTTGCAGCAAATGCTCTGTTCTCCCGATCCGTTTCCTCCCTCCCCCGCGCCTCACAGTTTCTTAGTTATTTTTCCTGCCATGAATACTGATTCCTCTACGAAATAATCTCAGTGATCCAGCAGCTAAGTGTCATCATGTGCTATTTTAGTGAATGGATGATTAACAAGTGTGCACTTTAATTACATTATTCTATATGCAGGATAAGCTATATTATAATACAATTACAGTCATTGTATCCTCATACAATGGTTCATATGATTTCTTACAAAAATGTTATTCCTCATTTTTTGTGCGTTTTCCTACTAACACCCAGCAATACGTAACGTATGTTTCAGTGTCCGCTCAAGTCTTTTCAAAATAAAACAACTGAGTTCGTTTTCGGAAAAGAAGGACTTGGATAGGTTTAGGCAACAAATCTAGTAAATTAGGTTTAGGAAAAGATTGTGGCTTATGTTAATATAACTGTGGAAGTAGCGTAACTTAAGTAAGGAAGTTACATGAAAAAAACTACTTTGTTAGGTTTCTGAATAGATCATAGTTGGGTAACAATAACACCGGAAGTAGTGTAACTTAATCACAGAAGTTATGTGACAAAAACTACTTTTTTAGGTTTAGGCAACAAAACTTCTTAGTTAGGTTCAGGGAATGATCGTGATTTAGATTAATATAACTCCAGAAGTGGTGTATCTTAAGTACGGAAGTTACGTGACAAAAGCTACTTTGTTAGGTTTAAGCAACAAAACTACTTAGGTTTATGAAAAGATTGTGGCTTGTGTTAATGTAACACCTGAAGTAGCGTAACTTAATTACAGAAGTAACATGATAAAAACTACTTTTCTAAGTTTAAGCAACAAAACTACTTGGTTAGGTGTAGGAAAAGATTGTGATTTTGGGTTAAAATAACTCTGGAAGTGGCGCAACTTAAGTACGAAAGTTACATGAAAGTAAATTAACGTTGACTTCTGGTTTCACACGGGGTACAAACAGCGGTCTCCTTAGTGGAAGTCTGGTGTTTTTTGATGCACCCATCTACCCAGACCTCCTCCCTAGGTGGCGTTTTGTCGCTCTTTATACTTCCTGGTTCACAATTACATACATTACAAATGAATTGATTTTGTGAGATTTATATGATTAACAGTGTAACATTACTTTTCGTAAGTATATAGCGACGAACGGTGTATGAGAACAAATAAATGTATTCGGCTAAATAAACCCTTATAAATTATGCAGTGATCCTATAAAAAAAAAGATTCTTTCAAAGTAAATTATTATTCGTTTTTATTGTAAGTACAAAAAGAAGCATATTTACTGTCTGCCGAGGCATTCAATTCAAGAAGCAAAATATAATATTTAACAACAAATAGTTTACTGCATGCTATTACTGCCAACGCAGTATGCTGTTTGTCAGAGTATTTGTTCTCTTCTCCTCTCTCTGTCATCTCACTCAGCTCTCTATACAACCGGTAATAAGCCGCGCACTAAGTGAATAACTGTGAAGATGTCAACCCAATACCTTCTGTTTTTTCTCTCTTTGGGGAGAGACCCGTAATCCCCAGAGACATGAATGGCAATGTCACCAATCATACGCAGCACCAAATGGCCAATCAGATTCCTCACTGGTGTGAGACTGAGATAACAGGAAACATATTTTTCTTCTTTTTTTTTTTATGTCACAGTCTGACTGGAAGAGAAAAAAAAAGTGACAAGTCACATTTGACAAGTGACAACTGGAAATTACTGATAGAACTTTGCCGATGTCACATGTCTCTTAATTATTGATTACCTCTGAAACGGTGACACAGACACATTCCCAATAAAAAAAAAATAATAATAATAATCTGAAGAACAGGATCATAGACGAATGAATGACAGCCATATATTTAGTGCTGGTAGAAATGATAGTAAAATAATTGCTGCTTTTTACAAGTGTTAAAATAGTTTTAAAGACAAAGCAAGTTCTTTAAAAAGTTCATATTATTATTTAATTTTATTAAGCTTTGAGTGTTGATTTTAGAAATTTAGAGAAGCGGTGATGAGAGTATGCATCATTATTTAGAAAGACTTAAAGAACTATGCATGAGAATCAGAAATTAAGTAAAATATCCTATTTAATTAAAATGAGATGAAAGGGAAACAGAATATAAATGCAGGCTCATATAAATTGTTTTAAATGATTAAATTATGGAAATATTAAAGACCGGATTGCTCATAATAAGAGGCTGGGAGAAAAAGAGTAAATTTAATTAAAATTTAAATATATATTCTAATTACATTTATATTCTGATTTGGGTCTGAAGTGAACGCGGAATATTAAAAAAAAAAAGTCAATGCTTCCATTCATATTTGTATACCCACTTCACACAGTGTACATGCAGTACAACCACACAAAATACTTTAGGTGCTGTGCATAACCTCTAACAAAAAACAAAAACACACAGGAAACATGTATGTTTTCACATTCCATGTACTAAATATCATATGTGAAATATATTTCACACGTGTAATGTCCCAAAACCAGATATACCTGTATTAAAAAAAGCACATGTGGATTTTCATATTTGTGAAATAGTTGAAAATAACATGTTCCTTTATCATGTGAATTTATCACATCTAAAATGTTTCCAAACTACATGTTATGACCAAAGTATTTCCAAAAAAAAATTAATTTCCGGGATTAAAGTTGTGAATTTGCAAGAGAAAAAAGCAAAAAAACGTGGATATTATCTGAGATTAAAGTAGTAAATTTGTGCTATAAAACTCAACAATTTAGGAGAAGAAAACGTAAATATTCTCTGAGATTATAAAGTCATATATTTGCAAGAAAATCTCTCTACATTCTCAAAAAATAAAGTCACAAATTTCTGAGAAAAAACAAAAAAACTCTTTATTTTTTTGTTTTTGTCAAGGAACCACATCACTTCACTTTGCTTGATTAAATCAACCTCATCACATCACAGACACCGCCACTTAACCATGTATTATACCTACAGTGGATGACATAATCAAGTGAATGTAGGATGTGGATGATGGTGAGAAAGAGACCACATTTAAGTCAGTTGAAAACATTGAAAAACAAAACGAAACAACAGGCTGCTTGTTGTAGCCTACAGCTACTGCCAGTTTCCCCGCGCCTCCACCAGCAGCAGCGAGAACATATTACGTCATTAGCAGTGCATCGCTCCGTGCCGAGGCTGATTCTGCCCTCCTTCATCTCCCCCTCTAACTCCACTTTGTCGTACACACATACGCTCGCAAACACATTTCTTTCTGTTTATCTTCTTTTTTAACTTTCTTTTTCACGCTGCCTCGTTTCTTACTTTCAGTCTGTCAGATAAACTGGATGTTGAGCCGAGGAACAGTATGTGTGTGTGGCATAGAAACAGCACAGCTTTGATTTTTAAAATGTTTGAAGATGTATAGCGTGGTTGTGCAACTGTATACTTTGTGTCTCTGATGTCGCCCCGTCAACATATCTGGAAACGTATTCCATATTGCATGACTCCGACATCATCCTCCGTCAGTTCTTTCTGTGCGAGTGCAGTTTGTGTATCTATTCCCAGCGAGGTCTTATCCCCCCCCCTCCTTGGCATGACCATCACATGTAATCAGCGGCAGCGGACACATCAGTGATGTCAATCAGGCCGAAATAGAGCAGCCACGGAGGGGTACAATTTTGAAGTAGGATCCCTGCAGAAGGCTCATTTAGCATCAGGCTCCAGGGCTGCGAGTGCTGTGCTGCAAACAACATCAGTGCATCACTCGGGCTAGTTTGGTTCTTTTCATCTTCGCCGTATGTTTCGCCACATACTTGTAGGTCAGGAAGAGCATCATTTGTATTTTTCAGCATCCTTAAGAAGCCTTTTCAGATTTTCATTTACTAGCTTTTTATGTAACCGTATTACCGTACTTATTTGCAGAAGTTACATTTAAAGAAAACTTAAACTTAAAAAAAAAACTTTAAAGGGAAAATCCACCACCTTTTATGTTCAATCAGTGTTGATGGTAAATGTGCGTATCGGATTGAAGCAATAACTTCCTCAGTGCGTGCTATTGTTGTACAAGAAAGCGGAGTTCGCAGCTGCCAAATCTGTCGTTCTTCCTTCATCCAGCGCCGTCATTTAATGTGACAGTGATATAGTTGGGTGCAACCGGTTATCTATAGGATACGTCCTCATTTCACTACAAAAACCTAAATAAGGTGGCAGCTGGCTGGAGGGAGATCGCTAAAGAGAGCTGAACGTTTCCTACTTGTTATTTCTGTGTCATTTTCTAGTGAACTATCTAGTTATCATTATGTATTTCCCCATGTTTTTCGGAGTCCGTCCACACAGATTTAGGCTAATAGAAATATCAATTTTGTAAGGAAGTGAAAATATTAAAGAGTGATTGGCGAATTAAGCCTACACTTTTATTATTTGAATGTCCGGCCCTCACAGTGTCTGCTTAGAAAAACTAAATTCCCTGGATAAATATGGCACGCATTTAGGAATGTATTGCTTCAATTGACTACATTTACCATCAACGCTGACTTGACCTCCACATAAAAGAAGAATGTCCCAAATTGCAACTATCTAGAAATAAAAAAAAAAATGTACCTGCAGCAGATTATTCAAAAATTACCTGTGTCTAAAAATAAGAATAAATACTGTGTATGTTTAAACAGATGAACATTTCCATCCACGCAGCTACCACTAGCCAGAATCACGTACGTCAAGGTGATAAGAACACATACAGTCAATCAGAATTTCAATCTGTCAGCAATTAAGAAAACCAGGCTAATTCCCTCCTTGCCGCAGTCTTTAATCACTTTAAATTACGTGGACGTGGTCTAAGGTGTTTGTGACTTGATTCTAAAACAGGCACACAAATAACAGTAGGATGGATCAGAATGGAAGATGACTGACTCATCAGCAGTAGAAAGAAGCTGCATTTAGTCTCTCTCATCGCTGCGCCGAAGATCCACTTATCCACTTAGATTCCCATGTGACCATTTAGACTTAAAACTAATGCAAATGATTCGCAAGTACTGCACTGGAAGTTATTTGTTAAAAGAAATTGTCAGCCAGTGTAGAAACACCGCGTATGAGATCACATACTGTGTTGGACAATATTGTGCTGGTTTTGCCTGGTGGCTGTACCCCCCAGGAGATCAGTAATTACAATAAGTTTCAGTAGGACAGATGCGCTGGCTGGCTACGCCCTTAATGGTAGTTCTAGACAATGTTGGAAAAAATATAAAGAAGCAGAGTGCAGGGAGACTGTATCCTATTCAGGCTATTACCATCAAGGAAAGTTAGTTAAAAGGTAAGGGCTTGTCAGTTTTATAGTGAAGAAATGTGATTGTGGCCTCCAAAATTGGAGTGTTTTGATTGGCCATTATAAACGTCAACTGGATGCATATTGCAAAAATAATTATTCGCATCTGCATCTGTTCATTTCACAAAAACATCTGTATTCAATGCATCCTCATGCAACGGTTCGTATGATGTATTACGAAAAGTTATTCCTCAATTTTTTACAATATAGGAAGCTACATGACAAATAAAATACAAACGTTACATGACAAATTAGTTAACAATCGGGTTAAAATAACTACGGAAGTGGCTTTAACTTAAATACGCAAGTTGTGAGACAAATTAGTCAACAATTGGTTTAAAATTAAATTTAAAATTAAATTTAAAATTAAAACTGCGGTCTCCTGGGCAAAATACCAGTGTTTTTTGACCCACCTATCCACCCCAACTTCCTCCCTACACGGCATTTGTCACTCTTTAAACTACCGAAGTCACATGATGAATAAGTCAACAATTGGTTTAAAATAACTACAGAAGTGGCGTTACTTAAGTACGGAAGTTATGTGACAAATTAGTCAAAGTTTGGGTTAAAATAACTACGGAAGTGGCGTTAACTTAAATACGGAAGTTATGTTCCAAATAAATCAACATTGACTTCTGGTTTCACACGGGATACAAACTGCGGTCTCCTGGGCAAAATACCGGTGTTCTTTGACCCACCTATCAAACCTCCCTACACGGCATTTTTCACTCTTTACACTTCCTTGTTCATATGTATGAGTTTAGCTGCTCTCAAAATATACAAAATAGAATAATACTTGAACCGTGTCATATATATATAGGTCTTGTATTTCCCTATGAAAAGGGAAAAATAATAACAAAGCTATATGCAAAAATGGGCCGGTTTTTAACCCGTATTGGATTAAATTTTTGTGAATTAGCATTGTGGGAAGTCATGCTGAATGAGCTACTAATTACCTGTTAACATCTGAATTCACAAGGAGCACCTTTATATGATCTCTCGTTTATGGATGATTGGATTCACTGCTATAAAATCCAGAGATTCCAAGCAGTGCGCTTGTGGAGTCTGTTTGAGTTCTAACCGGTATGAGTTAGAGGCAAACGTGTTGAACAAATAAACAAGAAAAATGAATATTACTGCACGAATTCAGAGCGCATTATGTGTTCTGTTTGTATTTGGTTACATCCCTAACATATTGAGGCAAATAGATGCTGCAGGGCTGCTAAGTGTTGGCTCTCCTTTTAATAAGATGCTATTTGGAAGCTTTTTTTTCCCAGAGACTCTTATGAGCTGAGTATAATGTGTAAAGCTGAGGTCAGGTGTTCAATAGCACCAACAGCATCTTACAACTGGTGCTTATTTCAGCTTGAAATAAACCATTTTCCCTCCTTAAGAAGATTACCAGCTGTCATTTACACACGAATTTAAATAGAAAAGACAATTGGAATTTTTTTTTAGAACAGAAAGGAATAAGTGAAATGCTTTTACACTGGTGACCTGTCACTTGAAGCAGCAGTTAAAATGCAGCCAACGTTTTTGAAAGCGCAGATGAAATGGAAATCCCGCTCCCCCCAAAGCTTTACTTGTTTTGTGTCATTACAAAGGGAAACAACATATCATAGCCATGCATCCCCCCCCGCCGCTAACCGAACCTGACACCTCGTGCCACCTTACATTCTCGCCCACGTCACCGGGGAGAAAAAAACTTCAACTTCTTTTTCTATCACATTTAGCACAAGAGCCCCTTTTATCTTCCAACAGAAAAATAAAATAAAAAATCCCGAAGGCGATCCGTCTGTTCTGCCTTGTTGTTGTTTTTAACACAATTGCTTCTAACTCTCACTCAAATGTCACCCAATCAAGTCAAGTTACTCACAGCCTTTTTTCTTTTTTCTTTTTTTCTTTTTTAGCAGACAGTAAAAAGGGGAGAAAGTGAAAACCGGAAAATCCCCTCCAGGGTTGTTTGTCTTTGTGATTCCAAAAACTAGCGGCAGCCCAAGTTCGGAATTACAACCACCAGTGAATGCTTGGATGTTAATTAAAGAATGCAAATTTCATGTTTCTGGTCCAAGGCTGACACACACTCGAGGCCCAGAGGTCCACGGGAGAGAACACACACACCCAAATATGCACGCAAAAGACAACTTTTGAAGGCTTATACCGACGCAACTGAAGGCCCTAATCAGTCTCTCTCATCCCCTTTGTTCTCAAAGATAGAGATAAGGCAGTTGGCGAGGCGGATGACCTTATGAGGGTAGAACTCAGGAAACTGATTATACAGAAGTTACATGTTCAGAAATGTGTTTACCAATATGCAAAAGAGAAGGCATAAAAGTGGGTCAGAACTTTTTGGGAAAGTTTGCGAAGGGGGAACATAGGCTGCATATGAATGCGAAGTTTGGGTGGCGAACACCCACACGGAGTGGAAGACGGAACGCAAGACATACATAAACACACATTTTCTTACCTCTCCGGTGGATTCTGTAGGTACTGGACCCAGACACAGTGATTTTCCTTCTTAAAACTGTGGAAAAAAGTCTCATTAACAGTTTGTTTTACTAGTTCTAGCATAATAAACAGATTGACAGCATCTTTAAATCCCCCAATTTGTTGCTAGGATCTGCTTAATCCACACATTTTAATCAACGAAAGAAATGAAAATGATAGAGCTGTCAGTTAAAGTTATTTTCTACTGTTTTCCTGTATTTAGTTCCCTACCTGCTGCAAATCATTTTAAAGTCTGCCCTCTAAATCTGTTCTCATACAACTTTTGTAGCTCTACCTACGGAAAATAATGCACTGTAATTCATATATAACCCATAGAAATCAATTCATATGTAATCCACGTAATCGTGAACCAGGAAGTATAAAGAGCAAAAAACGCTGTGTAGGGAGGAGGTCGGGGTGGTTGAGTGGGTCAAAAAACCTTGGACTTTCAATCTTTTCCTAAACCTAACTAAGTAGTTTTTGTCACGTAACTTCCGTACTTAAGTTATGCTACTTCCGGTGTTCTTTTTCTTGTTGCCAAAACCTAACCAATTCGATCTTTTCCTAAACCTAACTAAGTCTACACCTAACCTAAGATAGCTTCGTTGTTCCGCCCAGGAGACTGCTGTTCGACCCCATGTGAAACCAAAAGTCAAAGTTGATTTATTTGTCACGTAACTTCCGTACTTAAGTAGCGCAACTTCTGTAGTTTTTTTAACCTAAACGTTGGCTTATTTGTGACGTTACTTCCGTACTTAAGTAGCGCAACTTCTGTAGTTTTTTTAACCCAACGTTGGCTTATTTGTGACGTTACTTCCGTACTTAAGTAGCGCCACTTCTGTAGTTATTTTCAAACCACAATCTTTTCCTAAACCTAACTAAGTAGTTTTTTTTGCCTCTATGGAAGTTTATTTTGAAAAGACTGGAGCGGAAATTGACACATGTTACATGTTGCTGGACATTCGTAGCAAAAGACACGAAAAATGAGGAATAATATCGTAAGATATCATTTGTATGAAGATAGTGTGTGTCATGATTAGGCTTCAACCAAATCAGGCACCAGTACACTGAACAGTTGATACAGTAGATGCATGTTACATGTTACATATGACAAGAGCACAGTAGTTCACCAGGAGGAGGCCACTTTACATATGACTGTTTGAACTCTATCCAGTGACAGAGAAAGCTCACTCGCCCTTTCTTACAAGCACACACACACACACTCATGCACACACACCTGACAGCTCTGAAATCATATGGCTGGGGCTCTTTGGCATGTGGCATGATTGCTTTGGCATCTGACAAGGAAAATTGTGCAGTGGTGCATTGCCGTGCGTGCGTGTGTGTCCTAGTGCAGTCGACATGCTCTGTCACTTGACGGGAGCTCCTGTGGGATGTGTGTGTGTCTGTTCGCGCCTATTTGGCACACATTTCAGTTTTATGTGCTGGTGTGCTTCATTAGAAACATGCAAATGAATGTTATTAAAGCATTGTTGACGGCATAAGGTGCAACAGGTGTACTTAACATTCCTCACTGCTCCTTTAAAGGGAATATAGCTAACATACTGCAGCCCAACAGGCAACAACAGCTGTCAGTGTGTCAGTGTGCTGACTTGACTATGACTTGCCCCAAACTGCATGTGATTATCATAAAGTGGGCATGTCTGTAAAGGAGAGACTCGTGGGTACCCATAGAATCCATTTTCATTCACATATCTTGAGGTCAGAGGTCAAGGGACCCCTTTGAAAATGGCCATGCCAGTTTTTCCTCGCTAAAATTTAGCACAAGTTAGGTTCCTTCTCAACAAGCTAGTATGACATGGTTGGTTCCAATGGATTTATAGTTTCATATGACACCAGTATCTTCAGTCTAGCTTTAAAGCTGAGTCCCCTACAACCTAAAAATCGGAAGTTCCGTTAATGCGATAAAGAAATTAGTGGCGTTAAAACAAATTTGCGTTAATGCGTTATTATCGCGTTAGCTTTGACAGCCCTAATTTTTAGAAAAACAATTTTCACGTGTAGTAATAGTAATACCGTAGCATAATGAACAAAGTGTTGTGTTTGAAAGGCTAAATGCCAACAAATATGGATTGAAGCAGAGAGTTCTTTAGATAAAACACGTTGTGATTTTTGGAAATGATTACATCTATCTGTTTTCAATCCATTTCCACCTCAGGACTGAAGACTGAGACAATTCCAGAGACGAGGAATGAGCGCTGCATCGCCCGCTGCGAGAGAGAGAAGGTGGACTAAGGTAAGTTATTAATAATTATAATTCAAATGTCAATGTTATGAATGAAGCATCAGACTATTTGGTTAAGCCATAATTATTTATGCATATAGTGCACATATGGGACACAATTTTTATAGTATACATATCTTGCGAGAAAAACATGGTTCACCTTTGCAAAGGTAGTTCTCAAGCTGTGGGCCGTATATTCTAATGAGCCTGCATGTGACATAGGAAGGGGAGTCAAATCTGAATGGCTCGTTGAATCACATCTTTTCTGATCCAGGCAGCCCACAAAAAAAACTGACTGGGTTTTCTTAGTTCACAGTTTGTAGATTGCACTCCAGATACCCAAATGTAAGTGTACAAGCACGGAAAAGTTTTTCATGATATGTCCCCTTTAAAAGTGTTCAGACACATGCACATTGCCGTTAAACTCTCCATGTCTTCGGGACATAAAACGTCTATGCAAATCTCGCTAAATTCTTGGCAAACTCTAAACATTATTGCTTTTTTTTTTTCTTCACTCTAGCTTCAAGTTGAATTGTAGTCACGGCTCTGTGTGTGTGTGTGTGTGTTTGGTTTTCGGGAAAAATAGCTGGAGATACTGAGAGATATTGCTGAGTTCTTGTAAGTATGCACAGACTCATTTTTGCTGTGCGTACAATTTTTTAGAGAAGTCAGAGCAAACTTAATGCAGGGCCTGTGGAGATTCATTACTCTTGCATAATGGGTCAAAATGCATTTTCCTTTCTCCCTCTCTCTCTCTTTATGTATCGTAAGTATGCTATCAATCACACACACGGTACACATGGAAAAAGCGAGCGGTAGGATGAATGAAAACGGAGATGCACGCATGCATTTTGCATCCTAAAGACATACACATAGGACAACACAACCAGCAGTACATGCACAAATAGGCCCAAAAACATGTGTGTGAGCAGATGCAACTTCACACAGCGTTTTTAATTCAGTAATAAAAAGGAAACAAATTACCTCGTCCACGTTGACAAGCTAATGTGTTGTGTTTCACAGCTCCGTGCCCCGCAGGCCAGAGTTACAGCGTACTGCTCATTTTTTCCGCCAGATATATTTCCCTTTCAACAAAAAAAAAAAATATGCTACAAACTTTTGTAAAAGACGCAGCAAGCCTGTTGGCAGCAGTGTTTAAAGGCACAATCTGTACTTAGACAAAACAACAAAAACAAAATGATATAATAGTTCCTCTGACTGAGAGCTGAGGGAGGGATTTGGTGGAGCTGTCGCCTAAACGCAGCATCAAAAGCTGAATAGAATATGACACAGAAATTGTTTGTTTTTCTTTGTTTTTGGAAAAGAAATTGAGCAATGTGTTAATTTCGCTCAGGGGATATGTTTATGTAACTGTAGCAACATAAATCCTTTTTACCTTCACAATAGGGAAATGATGTCTTATTCCGGTTTGACTGTAAACACGAGGCTTTCCACAAAATCTGGTGGGTAGTTTCCTAACCATTTCTTAACGTTATGTTTTTCCAAACTGACTTTAATTTGAACTTGACGTGATGAAGTACAAAATGAAATGTACAACTGTTGGAAGATTTGTTTTGACTAAAATCCCTGGAGTTCTGTTGTCCTTCAGTCTTATTAGGAGGCAGAAAGTTCTTCTTTGTGTAGTTCTTAATCCTGCTTTGGTGGAGGTCTGTGCTCTCTGAGTGCACTTCTAGTTCTATGTGGATGTAGTAAACGGCTATATCGCTAACATCGAGTACAATTATTAATTGTCACATCATTTTTTTGAAGTGTGTGTGGCGTATGGGCGTGCATGTGCATATGGGGCGTGTGTTTTTGTATCCAGAGGGTTAAGAGGAAAGAGCTTGGAGTCAAAGAAGTGAAGCGCCGAAGCGAGTTTATAAGTGTTGAGGTCGGGAAAAGTGATGTAATATGCGAACTTCCACTTTGAAAAAGACGGTCAAACTAGGCCCCGCTTTATTTTGCGGTACGTTTATATATTAGGCATTACGGTAATAGCGTGTAAAAGCTGGTTTCAAAATAAAAGCGGGCCAAGAACTGACTTCAAATTAAAAGTGATCTTCCGGTGAAAGTAATTTCACATAAATTCAATAAGTCAGCAGATAAGTCTGTCAATAATAAATAAAAAAAATTAAATTAATGATGATTTAAAAAAAAAAAAAAATACCGCCTGCAGTGCAAAATGTATGCCGGAGAAAATTTGAATTTAAATTGTGTGAACAATTAGTCAAACTTAATGAGAAAACACTTCCCCCCAAAAAATGTCAATATGATATTACACCATCTCAGAAATTACAGATAAGTTTGCTGGAATGATCGTGATCGTAAATCAAACACTTATATTATTT
This sequence comes from Helicolenus hilgendorfi, assembly GCA_916700815.1. Classification (NCBI taxonomy): domain Eukaryota; kingdom Metazoa; phylum Chordata; class Actinopteri; order Perciformes; family Sebastidae; genus Helicolenus; species Helicolenus hilgendorfi. The sequence continues at coordinate 13,498 of CAKALG010021036.1, forward strand.
TAGAGAAAATGTGAAAATATCAAGATATATATTGTATATCCCGATAAAGCCTAAAAAATATCAATATATCATTTACAAGCTATATCGCCCAGCTCTACATGGAGCTATGAATTCTTGCCACGACTTGCCTGAGAGATATTGAGGACTACACATTGGACCCCAAGATTGCCCTCGTAAATGACAAAAAAAAAAACGACTTGCATGTTTTGTTGACTGTACATTTTTGATGGGTGAATTAATGAAACGAACACCCGACAGCATCAACAACAAACGTTTGCATGCAATCACAGTTTTATGAATAAAAGTGAACCGTTTCCTTTAGGGTGGGCTCTCTCTTTTTCGTTCAAAGTCGGTAGAAAATGGGTG
>CAKALG010021037.1:0-10186 GCA_916700815.1 Helicolenus hilgendorfi
AGAGTGGAAAATCCATTGAAATGTGTTAAAATAATAATCATAAAGAAAGTTTATAACACGTTTCTTTATCCTCAATCTGCCACTACAGACCAACACTGAAGAGGACGCCACTTACTCTCCAGTCAGTGCCATGGAAAAGGAAGATCCTCAAAATGGAACCTATATTGGTTTGACAGCTAAAGGGGACGCACAAGCTTGAGGAGGGAGGGAATGGTCAGACGGGGGCTAAATACATCAACAACCCTCAGAATTAAAAATAGGGATTTGGGTTTTCAGGAGAGAGAGAGAAGAATTGTCAATATCTCCTTTATGATTGGAAATCTTGGGGGGTTTAAGGGGTCGATGCGGGGAACATGTTTTTAGTCTCATAAACATACTGTACTGTATGTTCTTAATTTTAGCCTTGGACAGCTACCTAAAGTCCAGGTATGTTCCCCAGAAAAAGTTTGACATTCATTCGAAAACAGTGTGTCGAGGGCTACTTTGCTGTTTGGTTAAATCAGTTGCTGAAAGTTACGATTCTCTAACGAGTAGAGATGGAGATTGCACTTTGTGGTGGTCCTAAACAAACAAAACACACCCTTCATAAACCTTTTAGTGCTGTGGCCTCACCTCATTCTCTGTTTGCCTAGATTGTGCCTTCGGATTTTAGCGACTGACGGGGCATAGAGGGTGATTTGGGACCATAAAGTCCATAAAATGTGAGTTTTTTTAGATATACGCCACTCTCAGGGGGCCTCTGCTTAGATACTATCAAACACTATTCAAGAAGGGGAGAGAAGCAAAACATACGGCAAGTCTTCTCCTTGTGAAGAATTTTAAATCAGTTCAGTATTATACTATGTTTCATTCGCATTTCAAACTAAATGTTACATAACCTTTTCATGGCTTATTATTGTTTTCTATTCATGCACTGTATTTAGAGGGATATCTGTGAACATCATTAGCACCGCACCGGAGAAACCGTAAGAGTATATTTTTGTATATATACAGTGTAAGGTGTGTTGAACTGTTTACATTCCTCTCAGTGTGTGATTGGAATGAATATCAGACAAAACACTGTATATTTTGGATATTTTAATTTTTGTAAAATAAGAAATCCTCATTTTTTTTTGTAAATGTTAATGTAGAAATGTGTGAATGAGGAACATGCTAAGTTAGAATTTCACAGCTGTCTTCTACAACGAGCAACACCTTTATCAGCCGACTAAAGCCCTGAATATGAAAAACAATGATTCATAAAGTACTGAATTTGTATGTTGACAGTATTTCTGCCCTGGATAACTGCTTCTATTAACTAACCACTATATCAAAATGTAATTCAGCTTATTATCATTTCAAAATGTGCTTTTTGATGCTGTTGTTGAAGGCCTTATTAGCATTGTTGGTGCTCAATATGATAGTTTGTGGAAGACTTAATATCAGGTGTCCAGCCGCCGCAACTCAAAACTCACTGAGGTTCAATATGAAGAAACAATGTAGTTGTGCCTTGAAAAGAATCAATGTTACTGAAGTTGTCTTGCCTTTTCTAGTTTTCACATATTTTGTGAAAATAACGCCATGTCACACCAACAAATCTACTCTCAAGGGCATATCGTTTTCTTCCAGATACCAAACAAAACTGAGCATGAAACTGCTAGAAGTTTTTGACATGGTCAAACTGCACTTTCTCACTCAAAGCTGGTGAAAATATTTGATTTCAGGTGCCATTTAATGCAATATAGAAAATGCTGCAGCATTACTACATTTGAACTGTGTTGAGCCCAGCTTTTATTACTGATCTTATTCTTAGTTGCATTTTAAGGATGAATGAGTTACTTCATGCCGCGCCGTCATTACATGCGCTGTAATAATCAGCAATAAATACACTATATCAAACAATAGCAAAGAAGCTGTAACAAGTTTAGAGATTTCTGCTTCCTCATTTGATTTTATTATTTGTGTTTGATGTAATCAGTTGTGTACAATAAGAAAACCTAATGAAAATAGAAGAAATGCATAATATAGTTTCATCATAAATTCATGATAGGGTGAATGAATGGATAAAGCAATCTTTTTTTCATGCAAAAGATACAGTATTACACAATACTAGTGTTGTGGTTAAAAAGAATAAATTATTTTGTTGCGTTGGTAAAAACCAAAACACAGAAAGCACCATATGGACTGCACACAGGGCTGCGTATACTTTAATAAAAGATTGTATACTTTCTGAAATGATCGTTACTGTTATAACCACTTCTAATTGTCAGCTTGTTTTGAAACGCTGCCTGTTAGTACTGTTTTTACTGTGTACACAGAAATAAAAAGTAGTTTCAATAAATATGTCTTTTCATCATTTAAGCCTGTTTGACAGTATGTGGTTTGAAAGAAAGTTTTTTTATTTAAGTAATTTCTCAAGAAAATTTCTCAAATTGCACCAGTGTATAAATATGTACAGTATAGGTTGTTATAAAACAATATAAAGCCCTGCATCATGTAATGTGCTAAGAAAGTGTACATTTACCAGAAGTGTATGTTAACATGGCTGCATTGATGCTAACTTAAGAAATTTAATATTTCTGTGCTTCACAGCAGTGATTTAATGTTAATCCCTTAAATCTTGTTAACACAATATGGGTAATAACTCTATTTGGATGTTGTTCTTTTGCCCTATGTGTACAAAATAATCCCCAACAAAATACTCTATATAACATTAAATAATTATAATAAGTTATTGTGTATTTGTCATGTTATTTTTATACACTACCCACCCGTAGTGACTTAAGTACACATCAATAAAAGTTCAATACAGTAGTTCCGATTTTTCATTACAAAAAAACTAAATATATTTCACAGTATACAAATAATATAACAAATAAAATAAATTATACAAAAAATAAAACGTAAGGAAAGGAAAAGATGAACAAACAACATCTGTGTCTGTTAAACAATTGGAATAAATTTGAAATGTCTAAATAATCTAATTGTTTTGCCAATTTTGAATTTTGGAGCTGTCAATCATAGTCAGATATGTATAATAATACTAAGGAAAACACTATTGGGATGTTGTTCTTTTCATTTATGTGTACAAAATAATCTCTAAAAATAATTTGTGTAACATTAAATAATTACACTAAATATCGTGAATTTGTCATGTTATTTTTGTTTATGGCTAATCATTGTCATGACTACACACTGTCCTCCCATAGTGACCACAATTAAGTACCGCTCTGTGTATGTTGAACGTTTTATTTTGAAATGATTTACCGGAAGTATGAGTAGGCCATAATATTGACTGATATTGACTAATTTAACAGTTACTTGCTATCACCACTAGAGGGCAGCACATGTGTGATTTTAAATACACATCAGTAACAGTTCAATACAGTAGTTACATAAACATGTTCAGATTTTTCATTGCAAATTTCACAGTATACAAATAATATAACAAATAAAATAAATTATACAAAAAATAAAATGTAAGGAAAGGAAAAGATGAACAAAACAAACCCAATCTGTGTCTGTTAAACAATTGGAATACATTTTAAAAGTGTAACTACACTACATGGTCACTACAAAGTGACCATGATTAAGTACCGCTCTGTGTATGTTGAAAGTTTTATTTTGAAATGATTTATCGGAAGTGTGCTATAATATCTGCATTGACGCTATTTTGACTAATTTGACAGTTCCTCGCTGTCACCACTAGAGGGCAGCAACCGCGCTGCTGAGCCGTTACGCCGTTATGACAACTGCCGTACCTCCAGAAGAAGAAGAAGAAGAAGAGGAGCTTCCTCTGTCTGATGAACAGTCAACATGGCGTTCAGTTTCGGCGGCGCCGCGAATAACCCAGCAGCAAGTAAGTACACTTTTAATGTACTTGGGGAGTATTTTAGTGAGGCTGGAAACGTGTGACTTATTAACTTATTACACTGACACAATAACGTCACTTTTGTGTGTATACATTACTAACAAAACTATCAACTGACTGTTAGCTTCGACTGCTAACCAAGCTAACGTCATGACGGTTAGATTAACGTCACGTTACCAGGACAACGATACACTTAACATGCTTTCTAACGTTACATATATAACGTTATGTGATTACCTTAATGTTAGTTAACGTACATTAACGTACATTACTGTGTGTGTACTGTTGTGCTGTAGCTAGCTGGCCCTTTGCTAACGTTAGCTGTTATGCTAGTCCAGGAGTCAGCAACCTTTACTATCAAGAGACATTTTAGGTTATAAAAATAATAATAATAATAATCTGTCTGGAGCCACGAAACATTTGCAGTGAGGTATGGGGCAACATTGAGGGGGAAAAAACATTGAGATTACGAGAATAAAGTTACAGCTCTACGAGAAAAAGTCATAATATTACGAAAATAAAGTCACAACTTTAGGAGAAAAAAAAGTGGTAGTCATTACGAGAATAAAGTCATAACTTTACAAGAAAATATTCGTAATATTACTAGAATAAAGGTCCAACTTTACGAGAAAAGGTCATAACTTTACAAGAAAAAAAGTCGTAATATTACCAAAATAAAGTTACAACTTTACGAGAAAAAGTCATAATATTACGAGAATAAAGTTATAACTTAAAGAGAAAAAAAAGTCGTAATATTACCAGAATAAAGTCACAACTTTACGAGAAAAAAAGTAGTAATATTACGAGAATAAAGTAATAACTTTACGAGAAAAAAAGTCGTAATATAATGAGAATAAAGTCATAATTTTACGAGAAAAAAAGTCGTAATATTATGAGATTAAAGTCATAACTTTACAAGAAAAAGTCATATGAGAATAAAGTCATATCTTTACGAGAAAAAAAGTTGTAATATTACGAGAATAAAGTCATAACTTTTTTTGGCTAACTACTCCTCACAAGTTCACAATCTTAAACGCTCCTTCTGGACAAAAAAAATTGGCTTTGCAGCTTGTGAAATCCATTGTACGTTAACGTTACTGTCACGACAACTCATAGCACTCTCTATGTTCATGTGAAGGCACGTCCGGGTTTTCATTCGGTTCATTTGGTGCCAAACCCACAGCATCAACAGCAGCATTTGGCTTTGGCCCTGCAGCCACCACCACCACCGCCTCATCCGGATTCGGCAGTAAGTCCAGAGATCTGATCCTCTTCACTAAAAGGGGGGCACCTCTCCTCACCCTTATGAACCTCAGTGATCACAGCTGTGAGGCTGTGATGTTGATCAGTGTTATTGGAGAGAAGGAACAGCTCTTGTTAGCCCCGTTGGGGACTCTCATCCACCTGCCTTGGAGCAGTTTTTGGTTTAAGAAAAGACTTAAAGGGGGAGGTTGTTTTGGCAAATGCACATCCATGTTAATTTCAGACTGTGGATGTAGGGATAGTAATATTTTAACAGTTCTTTTGGCATCATTATGATTGTTTTTGTTAGTCTATCACGTGATACGTTATGGCAGTGGAGTAGCAGCAATAGAATAGATATTTAATATTCTAAATAATTTATTACGCTAAATTGGGCATCACTGCAAAGCTTAACCAATCTTGAGCCTGTTTTTTTACTGAGATAAGTGCCTATTGATTAGTGTGGAAATCAGATATACAAAGCTTTCTAAAGTCATTGTGGTGCATCCTTTGTGTTTTGTAGGGCTGTCAATCGATTAGAATATTTAATCATGATTAATTGCATGATTGTCTATAGTTAATCACGATTAATTGCACATTTTTTAGTATTAGTATTTAATACTTCTGCAAATATTCTGCTTTATGCAAGTGTCTGTATATATTTATTATTGGAAATCAATTACAACACCAAACAATGACAAATATTGTCCAGAAACCCTCACAGGTACTGCATTTAGCATAAAAAATATGCTCAAATCATAGCATGGCAAACTCAAGCCCAACAGGCAACAACAGCTGTCAGTGTGCTGACTTGACTATGACTTGCCCCAAACTGCATGTGATTATCATAAAGTGGGCATGTCTGTAAAGGGGAGACTCGTGGGTACCCATAGAACCCATTTTCATTCACAAATCTTGAGGTCAGAGGTCAAGGGACCCCTTTTGAAAATGGCCATGCCAGTTTTTCCTCACCAAAATTTAGCGCAAGTTTGAAGCGTTATTTAGCCTCCTTCACAACAAGCTAGTATGACATAGTTTGTACCGACGGATTGAATTAGTGGCGTTAAAAACGATTTTGCGTTATCCGTTAATTTTGGCAGCCCTAGTTTTTTGATGGCAAATTTGTCCATCATTTGGGCAAATTAGAGTAGATTCTGTTGTTGACTCTGTGGGCACCACAAGGCGCGAATGAAAACAGAGATGACTCTGTTCTTGTCTGATACTTAAATATTTTCTAGGCCGTTATTGGTAGTCAAAGTGAATCAGAAAGACAAGAAGATTGAGCCCATGAATTTATTATCAGAGAAAAATGACCCTTTTTACCATAGGGTAATACCATAGGTATGTGAACTGTAATAAGAGGAACTGCTTTCTATATTTGCACTTATTTTTCGCTCACAACAAAAACCGTAAAGTTTTGCATGTACTTTGTGTTGACTATTTTCTAGCTATCCTCTTTATCCGAATCAAATTTTGTGCCAGTTTAACTGACTGCCTATTTTGTGTCTACTTTTCCTTCGTAGCTCTTACAGCCCCTGGTTTTGGGGTCGCCACAACTACTGCTGCTGCACCAGCCACAGGATTTAGTTTTGGCTCCACCAACACTGGTAAGATGCATGTTATGGTCAAAGCAAAGTTGCTTTGCTTGTCTCTTTTAAGGTACCTGTTTTTTTACAATGAATAAGCCCATACAAGGCCTTTTGTCACTTAACTCCTCCATGTCATTCTCTCTTTCTCGCTGCCTGCCTCCGCTGGCTGCAGGATTTGGGGGGCTGGGAGCTGGAAACACCACGGCCGGTGGGTTTAGTTTTGGGGGGTTTGGTTTAAATGCCAACCCAGCAGCAGTCAGCTTTAATGTGGGGTGCTTTGGTACAGCAACCACCACTGGCACTGTTTTCAATTTTGGTAATAGCCTGGCTAGCACAGGTAGATGACCTTTGTGATTGATTGATTAATCAGTACAGTTTGTGTCTGTAAACACACATTTTCATCCATTTTCACATCGATGTGGTGCAGTGATTTTTCCGTCTCACATGTTGCTTTGTCTCATAAAGTGTCATGCATTGTTGTTTCCATTTGCACGAGGAGACAAAATGTTGAATTATGCACTCATCTCATTTGATTACTGTAGGAAGCCAGTACATCTTCACCTTCTCTGTTAGACAGAAGAGCAATGCTAGACAGAAATACAGTTCAGTTTTCTTTTTTATTAATCTTAAAAGCTCAGCCATGATTTTGATGTCGAATAGTCAGGGATTTCATTCTTTTTTCTTTCCTTCATTTATCTATCTCTCACCCCTTTCTGTGTCCCCTCCTTCTTCTCATTTGGCATGATTTGCTTTGTTTCTCAGGCGCGTTTGGTGGCTTTGGGACAACTACAACAACTGCCGCTGCACCGGGTTCCACATTTAGCTTTGCTGCTCCCGCCAACACTGCAGGTCAGCAGTGTAGCGCTTAACAAAATACATGGACTTTCCCTTCCCCTTTGTTGCCATTTATGTCTACGTGCAGGACATAGAATATGCATGCACACAACATTTGTATTTTAAAAAGAGGACATTCAACAGTTTTGCCCAACTCACCGAGAATCATCAAATACAGGTTTTATCAGTTGCACTTGCATTATAATAAAAGTAACCAATTTGAATAAAGAAACAATTTCATCAGGTTGCCAAATTACAAAACAAATATTTCGCTCTTCTTTGATGCAAGTGCTTTTTTATGAACGTGTAAATACCATCACTGTTCTGTCACTGCCTTCAGGCTCAATGCAGGGCAAGAAACCCCCCAGCTGGGGATCCTTTAGTGTGCTTCATTCTGATTGTTGACAAGTGTAGAGGTAAACTTGGGTTGAATCCTGTGGGAGGCCTAATGTAGATTAAAGTTAATCATTTAGTCTCCTAATGTCTAAAGGTATACTATGCAGCATTTTTCTAAAAACATTGTATAGACTCATACAAACGTATTCCCTCTCAATCATCACTCATGACCCACTAGAAGTGTGTGTCTGTATCTGCAGAGACCCTGCAGCTCTCTGCCTGCATTTTCTCTTTTCTTCTTATCCTGCTTTGTTTGGGGTGTTTCTCGTAGGCTTGGGTGTTATCTGTTTTTTCATACTTTCCTGACCATAGATGTACAGTATATGCATAGATGCTGTGTTCTCGTTAACATCGCTCCCTCTCTTCATTCACTCTCTAGCTCGCTCGACCACTGCTGTGCTCTCGTTTGTTGAGCAGGGAGGAAGGGAAAACTTTGAATGGTTTACAAACACCAACCGACAATGCTGCGTAATATAATTTTTAAAATGAAAATTAGAAATGGCAACAAAAAAAAAAGACTAGGACAACTGATTTTGGTTTGGTTTCAGTTTTCTAAACCATGTCCATGTCCAAAGTTATACCTTCCGGGTCTACTGGGGTTCGTCTGATGTAAATTTCGTCATTTGTCATCAGAAGGTACAGGCAATTTGTTGTGACTGCACAGCCAATACGCTACAAGTTGGCGATTCAAAATGTTACTTAATTAAAAGTAGACACGTTTAATCAGCAAAATGTAACTAGTACTAAGTACTCATTATGCAAAATAGCTCCTTTCAGTGTTACATTATCATAGAATATTATATTGTTCTGTTTTTATCATTAACAAATACAACTAAGAGCTCTTTAATGTTGTAATTCGTCAATGTGGAGCCAATTTTTTATATTTTGTATACTACTGGGTAGATTGGTAGTATAGTACTGCATCATATCATATAATATAATCAGATCATTTAAAAAGTAACTAGCAAGTATAAGTGTCAAGTAAAGTAAAAAGTACAATATTTACATCTGAGATGTAGTGAAGTAGAAATTAGCATAAAATGGAAATACTCAATAAAGGACAAGTGTGTCAAAATTGTACTTAAGTACAGTCCGTGAGTGCGTTGTGGAGCGCGTTCTCTGAGCAGGCAGTATAACACAACTACTATGCGTCTGTGGTGTCCGCAGCTGTCCGTGTACACGTCCGTTCGGGAGTATAATCAGGGTTTAGAGCTGTGCTGTTGCGTACTGCTGCACACTCAGCTTTGTGTTGAAATGCCAACAAATAGCTGCCGTAAGACGTCACAGTCACTCTACACTGTAAATAGGTTATTCCCCTCACTCCTGCAGTGATCCCTCTGTAAAGCTGCAGCATATATTTCCCAAACCCTTTAGACTTAACTGGCATTCAGTAGCATTAATGTAGATAGTTTTCTCACTGTGTTGGCACATTTTTCCGTTTTAGGAGGCCTGTTTGGTAACACGCAGAACAAAGGGTTCGGGTTCTCCTCGGGGCTTGGCGCTGGAACCGCTGCTGGGACAACAGGATTTGGAACTGGATTAGGAACAACTGGCCTCGGTGGGTTTGGAGGCTTTAATATCCAGCCAACTCAGCAGCAGCCAGGTGAGACCCCCTATTTCCAAATAACAGTTTTAGTGTTTCTATGTGAAGATGAGAAAATTATGACCCAGCAAGGCAAGTTTTTAAATTAGTAAATGACTAATTTGGCCATCTGTTTTTTTGGAGGTTTGTCATAAAATGCACAAATGAGCACATTTACCATGGGTGGAGTAGGTCAGCCTGTCCTGGATGATAGTGCCAGTAAAGTATGTTTGAAACAGCAAGCACACTGGAAACTTCACACCATGTTTGTATATTCTCTCATTTCAAAATCAAGCGTAAGTCCAGCAGTAGCGTAGTTTTCAAAGGTTTTGCACAGCAGGCTAACACACAACCTCCCACAACAGCTCTACCAACTGTGCTATACCCATTTTGTCACTCCAGAGGGCGACAACAAGCAGAAAGTTGTTCATTTCAGCTTTAACATCATCATCAATCCACCAGCGTGCAGCCGAAGTAGAAATACGAGACTGTGCACTTAGTGTATAAAATGTTTTTCCTCATATTATAAAATAACATAATCATTTTAAATCAGTAGTTTTCTCTCCATTGGACATAAAGATGTATCAGAAAATGTAAAGAAGAAGACAATCTGACGTGTCATTTTCCCTCTCTTTCCCTCTAACAGGAAGCCTGTTTGGCCCGCAGGCCCAGCAACAGGGTCAGGCTCAGCCC
>CAKALG010021042.1:0-11919 GCA_916700815.1 Helicolenus hilgendorfi
CTAACAGTGTTTACCTTGGGGCGGGGGGACCGGAACGTGGACGCTACGCTTCCGCAATGACGGTCGGGACGGGGTTATCAGCTTTAACCGCCATATGAGAGCAGTGCAGCTCACATACACTAAAAGCATGCGCAGTTGGTCCAGCTACTGTACATAAACAAAGCACAGAGAAGCTCTGATTACAACACACACAGAGGGAGAGGGACTTCATTCTCTGCTCAGGTAGACATTACTCCTCTATATCTTTACATTGCAAATAGTTGTTTGTTGCTATATTGATGCTCTGGATATCATATAGAGCAACTTTAAAATTATATCATAAAGAATTGTGAAGCTGACAGTCAGATTTTCCTTCATTTTCTTTAAAGTTCTATTACATATAGTTGAGGGGAATAGAAAGCTGTGTTTTTCTGTTTCACGAGGGAATCAAAACAAGTGTTATTGGTTGTCTCCAGGCTGCGGAGGACAGAGGACAGTTGCATAACGTTAAATCTTTGTCAGCTTCCCCATGTCACACACCTAGATGAGTCTCACAGTAGTGGTGGGCGGCACCAGCACGTTTTCGATCAGTTCACAATCAGTGACATCCTGTTGTACCTCCATTATTTGAGTCTGGATGAGTGAATTGGGTTATTAGTAGTCGTATGGGATTCATTACAAAATAAAGTAAGATTGCAAAAAACGGATACAATGTATGATACAACAGGAAACCTAATGTTTAGTTTACAGTGTATTGAAATTGCCTCTAAATTTAAAAGTGTGTTTCTGTTGTCTTTGTCGTGCTCATTGTATCCATTATTTTACATTTTTGTAGTCCGCACATCCCATTAGATTAGAAGGACACTGGCACATGTGTGTGATCTTGTGTCAGGGATACACAGATGTTTTGCATCGGGGCTAATTACTGGGATGTCTATATATACACGCAGTGTTCTTTCACTCTGTTTGCCCTGTATGATTGAAGGTCTGAGACTGAAAGCTGGCATGTAAATTAGAGAGTGAAGAGGCTCCTTTTTTTGTATTAGCATGACTACAAACATTTACGAGTGCTTACTGGCAGAGCTGCAGCCAAAATATAAAACACAAAAATAAATCTAGATACTGTTTATGTCATCACAAACACAGTTTTCTGTAATAGCCGTGTGTGTGAGATCATTGTAACACCTAATTAACGGAATATTGCCCTTAACCTGTGCCATGCACATACTATTTCTGTTCCCTGCTTAACGTGACAACGCATTTTTTAATTGAGCTGAACTGTGATTAGCTGAGCATTACTGCTGGCACTGCTTTCCTGGAGACAAAACAGATAAATGTGGGCAATTATTTCTGCAGCTTTAGGCAAAAACTAGCTCACCTTTCTGTAAGTGACAAACTGAAATTCTCCCTGTGGAGAACTGAGCAAGATTCTGTCTGCCTTGTATCATAAAATGGCTATCTGTGGGGCTTTGATAAGGGGTGTTGATCAATACCGGTGACTCAAAAAACTGCTTCTCTGGGTGATGAGTCATCTGCTTCCCAACCTCAGTGTTCAGCCTGCAAAACCCTGTCCCACTGGCGGAATGAATCTCTGAGGTAGGGCTGCATCTAATGAAATGAAAACAGGTTTAGGAGCCACACAATCCTCGTTCTACAACAAAGACCTGGAGAGAGCGTAGACCACACACATACACAAGAGACAAAACACCATTCACACAGAAGGAGAGAGACAGCAGGATGCAGATCCAGAATGGACAAACATTCTCCAGTTCAAGCATCTCATTCGTGAAGATTTGCTGCATTAATTTGTCTTATGTTAAAGTAAACTGTCTTTGAATTTGGACTGTTGTTTGGACAAAACAAAACATTACTTTGGACTTTAGGAAACTGTGAAGGGAATTTTTTTTCATCATTTTATAGAACAAGCAATTCATTAAAAAATATATCTGTCAATTAATGTGCAGTTGCAGCCATTAAAGCAGTACTATTATTCATTAGACATTTTGTCAGATGTCTGCAGTTGCAGCAAGCAACATATTACAACTAGGGTTGGTAATCTTCTTATTCTTGCTCTGACGAAAAAAAAAAAAATGTAGGGACTCATGTAGCTAGTGCTGCTAGTTTTTTTTTCATAGGACAAGAGTTAGTTAGCTGTTTTTAGGTTGGATTGTTTTAAAAAATCTAGTGTAATCTTGCTGGTTTCTGAAGATACCAACCCTATCTTTTAGTAAAGGTGTGACTTGATAATGATAATTGATCAAATCATATCTATATAACACAACATTTGACATCTCTGGCCAATCAAACCTCATTTTCAAATCCTATGAAAAAGGGGGCAAAAAAAGGCAAAGTTGGAAAATGCGTGAAAGTCAAGTGAAGAACAGTGTATTAAAAACAAATATTTATATCATGCATCTAAAAAATGACATGCATGGTTTTACATAAAAATGACTTAATATGCAACAACACCCTCTGAGTCAGCAGGATGTGCTACAGATTGATATTCCCTCACAGCCAGAGATTTGTGTAGATCTCCAAGAACACTGTGTTATGTTTTAATGAATGCTGCTGGTAAGCACATGCAAGACAGAAGTGCATTTAATCACTAATATAGCCTATATGGCTGGAAAAACATCCCATAATGAAACTCCCGTGCTGCCTATGCTTTCTTTCTATTGGTGATAAAATGGCTAGAAGAACACACTACCTACAGAATTTATGTGCGAAAGTGCCCTTTCTTAATGCCATGAAAGGTCAAAAAGTGATAATTCACCGGAGAAATTACAGTTGCACATGCAAAGAGCGAGGGGAATGATATAAGGCATGAATGGTGTGCTGAGTGGAAGAGTGGAACTGATTCGTTTCATGGTTAGACTTTACTATTCTCATCTGATGCTTTCTTTATAATTGCTCAGCTTTTCTGAGCTGGATCTGTAGCAGAGCAATCTGCCGTGTGGCACAGGAGAGTTTAGGAAGGAGGTTCATCCCAAAAGAGGAAGCTATTAAACCGCTCTATATTATAAACAGACTACTTAGTGTGAAACTGGCTGCCCATTCCAACATGTTCTCATCCCAACTTGTCACATACTAACTAATAACACGTGCATTCTGTGAATTTAACCAAAACCCTCAGGTTTAGGCAACAAAACCTCAGACTAGCTAAAGGTGAAAGTCGGCCAAAAATGATGCTTTCAGGAGCAGCCTCCGGTATTTTGCTGTCATTATATCTGGAATCAACTAGACCAGGGGTCTGAACCCTCTCCAGTGGCACCCTGTAGATTTTTAAAAATGGAAATAAAGTCATAGGTTTACGAGAAAAAAAGTTGTAATATTATGAGAATAAAGTCACAATATTAATAAGTAGTAATTTTTACGTGTTATTTCCTTTTTTTTCTCGTAAAGTTATGACTTTATTCCCGTAATATGCCGACTTTTTTTCTCATTAAGTTGTGACTTTGTTTTGACTTTATTCTCGTAATATTACAACTTTTTTTCTCGTGCAGTTATGACTTTATTCTCGGAATATTCCAATTGTTTTTCTCGTAAAATTATGACTTTATTCTCGTAATAATCCAGTTTTTTTTTTCTCGTAAAGTTATGACTTTATTCTTGTAATATTCCAATTTGTTTTTGTCGTAAAGTTATGACTTTATTCCCGTAATATGCCGACTTTTTTTCTCATTAAGTTGTGACTTTGTTTTGACTTTATTCTCGTAATATTACAACTTTTTTTCTCGTGCAGTTATGACTTTATTCTCGGAATATTCCAATTGTTTTTCTCGTAAAATTATGACTTTATTCTCGTAATAATCCAGTTTTTTTTTTCTCGTAAAGTTATGACTTTATTCTTGTAATATTCCAATTTGTTTTTGTCGTAAAGTTATGACTTTATTCCCGTAATATGCCGACTTTTTTTCTCATTAAGTTGTGACTTTGTTTTGACTTTATTCTCGTAATATTACAACTTTTTTTCTCGTGCAGTTATGACTTTATTCTCGGAATATTCCAATTGTTTTTCTCGTAAAATTATGACTTTATTCTCGTAATAATCCAGTTTTTTTTTTCTCGTAAAGTTATGACTTTATTCTTGTAATATTCCAATTTGTTTTTGTCGTAAAGTTATGACTTTATTCCCGTAATATGCCGACTTTTTTTCTCATTAAGTTGTGACTTTGTTTTGACTTTATTCTCGTAATATTACAACTTTTTTTCTCGTGCAGTTATGACTTTATTCTCGGAATATTCCAATTGTTTTTCTCGTAAAATTATGACTTTATTCTCGTAATAATCCAGTTTTTTTTTTCTCGTAAAGTTATGACTTTATTCTTGTAATATTCCAATTTGTTTTTGTCGTAAAGTTATGACTTTATTCCCGTAATATGCCGACTTTTTTTCTCATTAAGTTGTGACTTTGTTTTGACTTTATTCTCGTAATATTACAACTTTTTTTCTCGTGAAGTTATGACTTTATTCTCGGAATATTCAAAATTTTTTTCTCATAAAATTATGACTTTATTCTCGTAATAATCCCGTTTTTTTCTCGTAAAGTTATGACTTTATTCTCGTAATATTCCAATTTTTTTTCTCGTACAGTTATGACTTTATTCTCGTAATATTAAAAAAAAAAAATCTCGTAAAATTATGACTTTATTCTGGAAATCTCAGATTGTTTTCCCTCAATCTGGCCCTATTACTCCGTAGTACATTTTCTCTTTGGCCCTCACTGCATTAGACTTATATACTATAAATTTAGACTATAAACTGTGTTACCTTCATCACAATGCTCAATTGTTTTGCGGCTCCAAAGACAAAAGTTAAACAGTAATACATCACTTTAATGCCCTCTATTTAGCATTTACAGCCAATAAATTAGCACGTTAAATTGTCCATCACTGTAGTGCAGCTGTAAACAGATTTATGGACATTTTTAAGTGTTAACAATGCATTTGCCAACAATTATGACCTCTCTTATGAAGCAAGGGTTGCCAGTTAAACAAACCAAAAGGTCACTCCTCTTATGTGAGAGTTGTCAGTGGGGAAATCACTAGACAAGGCACTTTGAGGGGGAAATAGAGCCATGTGGTCTCATGTAATAACTCCTGGAATGCACTGAATGTCACAGATTAAAATTTGCCACTTGAATTCATTCAGTTATTCATTTTGTGTTTTAAAAGTCTTCCAGCTTGACTTTATAACACAAACACCATCATAACTCTGTTTTGTGGTGTGTGCCAGCTAAATCAAACATTTCCCATGCAAGGGTCCGTCTGTGTTGACAATAATGGAGTCTGCTCTCTTTGTGTATAAATTAATTATGCAGCGGCATCAGTATTCCCTCAGACTCGTGGTGTAACTGGCAGAGAAAGAAAGATTAGGCTCTTACATTCCCAGAGCTGTTCCTGGACCAGTGCCCCTCTGTAAATCTTTCTCCTCTGGTCCCACTGTACTTTCCACATCCCTTCCATTACATTAACTCTGTATTTGTTTATGTTCCCTGACAGCTTTGGTTGTAGTTTTACTTCCTTCCTTAGAAATATCACAAGCACTGCCAGGTGCTCGTTTCATTCCCGAAGTAATTTCTGTCATTGCAGAGAAGCTTGTCAGACAAAATCACAGTTGTGGGACAATAGAAAGGCCCAATCATCCCAGATTGCTGTCTACTGTGCCTAATTTCAGACTACAGTTGCCGCTTGTTGGTTTTTGTTGCTCTCCAATGTGTCAATTCGGGCCCCCACGCGGCTCATAACGTGCCTCTACTCTCTCTTGCATTGATGTAAAATTGCTGACCTCAGGTTTTATTGGAATACTTGTTGTTTGAGTGCATCAGTGTGGGTTTCAGAAGTCTCGTTTTGCTCTGTATTGTGTTTCTCACCAAAGGCTCAGCCTGTCTCTTGAGTTTTGTCCTTAAGGATATACACGTTTGATGTTGTATTTCTCTGTGGTTCTGGTCTGTGTAGATTTTTCAAAAAAATAGTATAGATCGAGAAACATAGTAATGATCTTGCGTCCTCTGGAAAATGACTCTCTTCTGGACAAATCTAGACAGGCCAACGGACAGATGATCTCTTTCCCTTTCATCCTACATCTACACACCTATACTTTGTCTTGGAGATTTAAAAAATTAATGGGAAACCTCGGAAACTTAGGATGCATTGCATCATAAATGTAGTCTTACTGCTACATGGGGAGGCAATTAAAGAATGCAGTGAACAAAATGCTGGCTGTAAATACCATCAAAATGTGGTTTGATATAATTAACATTTTAGGAGTTATAACTTTAATCATTCCGAACTAAGGAATAATAATAAAAAAGGTAATAACTGAATCTATCATTGAATTATAGAATGAAGTGTTGTGAGTTTTCCACACACCCCAAACCAATTTAACCTCCTAAAAAAGTGCAGTCATTGATGGACTTTTTTTTACAG
This sequence comes from Helicolenus hilgendorfi, assembly GCA_916700815.1. Lineage (NCBI taxonomy): Eukaryota > Metazoa > Chordata > Actinopteri > Perciformes > Sebastidae > Helicolenus > Helicolenus hilgendorfi. Next base: position 6,408 of record CAKALG010021042.1, read on the forward strand.
ATTGCCATGATGTTGTAATTGAATGTTATCTGAAAAAAAAACTCTAAAGAGAGGCTTCCAGGAGATGTATGTATTTATTTCTCCCAAGAAGGATATTTGTTTCCACAGCCAGTGCACAGAAACATACAGATATACACAGAGCAACATACAGACAGATTAGATAATACACAAGTAGTTCACCAAGGCGTCCTGATCAGATGCCCGAACCATCTCAGCTGGCCCCTTTCAATGCGAAGGAGCAGCAGCTCTACTCTGAGCTCCTTCTGGATGTCTGAGCTCCTCACCCTATATCTCTACCGGCGCATTTCCACCAGATCCGTTAACGGAGGATTTCTCGATGCTTTCCATTTAATTTTCACAATGGAAAGCAGGAGAAGCAGTCACCCAGTGGATGGTGGGAGTGCTGTGGCAAGTTGGAGGGGTCTGTATTCGCATAAAGTTGAAAAATCTTAACTTTATGCAAATGAGCCTGTCCAGAGCGACGCGTCCGGCTCACGAAACTTGGACCAAGCTGTCAAACTAGGCGATCTAGTTCTAAAATGTCTTCAGAAGTAGATTTTGGTGGATTGTTTAGACGGAATAACAGAGAGTTTATGAGCCACCCGACAAAGGAAGCTCATTTCGGCTCATGACCATAGGTGAGGACTGGAACATAGATGAACTGGACTCAGGATAATGAATGGTGGTCATACTGTAGTTGTATTTTTTATATTATGTTTCAGCTTGCTCACTACCTTATTGCATTTTGCAAAAACATCATCCTTCGTAGTGTCTGAATGATGTCTGAGATGTGCTCTATACCTCTCAGTAATATATGTGAAGGGAGCTAAGAGCATCAATGCACCAACCTTCAAACATGTGCTTCTCTTTCTGTGAGCTTTTCACTGAATCAGCGTTGCATGTTCCCAACAACACCGAAAGCTTTTTCGTCTTTTAGCTCATACAGGCACTGCTATATCCATATTGTTGCCATTATGGTCTCAGGGTCGACAATAACAGACCTCGAGTTTCATCTGCCTCCATTAGGAACAAAAGTGAGAGTATAACTGCATGCAACAACATGGTTCTTCAGTCATTTTGCGGCTCTCTTTCTTTCCGGTGACTGGTGGTCTCTAAACACTTTGATCGTCCTCTGTTTGTCGGTCTCCCTCTCTGCCACTGTTTGTCCATCTCTGTCTCCTCTGTTTGTCTCTTCCTGAAGCCTCATCAACCACTCTGAGTGGTGATCACATCCAGCCAGCCAAATATATTAATTTCCCTGCATTCCAAACACCTTCATCACCATAGCCAGCCCATCCACTTTTCCTCTCATTTTCTAGCTTATTTTCTTCCCACTGCTGCCCTTGATAGCTTCATCAGCCTCTAACAAACAGATGGTGCTGCCAATGAATCTACTTCAGGACAGGGAATTTTCCCCGAGATGGAGCGATGGAAGTAGGAATAATAGCGAGCTGACCTTCAGATATGATGAATGTTGCATTTAACGGGACAAACAGGTGAGTTGGCCCATTTTATCCAATTAACTAGAGACTGTGCAGACCCCTTTCCAAAGCATACATTTGTAGATTAATTGTCCATGTGCTTGTCAAGCTTTGTTGCCAGCCCTGTGTTCTAAAAAATTACATTTGATATGATATTGTGAATTAAGTTTCAAGGGAAACGTATTTTGTTGAGGATTAAATTTGCATTAAAAACGCTTCTAATGACAGTCTGCAGAAGTCGGAGGAGATCGGGGTGGTGGATGGGTCACACAAACACAGGACTTTCACCCAGGAAACCACTGGTTGTGTCCTATGTAAAACCAAAAGCCAAGGTTGACTTATTTAATTTACTAAAAAAACACAATAAACATAATAACATACTAAACGCAATAAACGTTTCTTTACTAAACTTAAACCATTTTTGTATTTTTTGTTTTGTTTTGTTTCAGTTTGCAAATGTTAGCCATGTGTTTAAAACTGTGACCGTAATCCAGGAGAAAATACTTTTCCCTTGAAATGTAATTGAGGATGTTGAATAGTTGGAAGTATGGAAACATACTTTTGTAGGAGACTGGGATGTGCAGTTTACATTCAGTGGCCAATTCACCACTCAAATACAATGGGTCCTTGATTTTAGATGGATGTACAAAAGCAGACTTCTCATTTCTAGCCGGTGATCATCAACTCGTCCAGCCGTAATGATAACTGTCCCAACCAGATTTAATCAACTCTAGTTAGCCAGCTTATTAGGCTAAGGTTTGCTCCATGTGCTTGTTTAAAACGCAGTCTCCACCTGACTTTGTAATATTTCCAGCTAACTCGTTTTAAAACGAGAAACCTGTGAAAATGCCCAATATGTTCATGATGGTTACATAGACAATAAAAAGGCTGAAGCTGCATGTCCCAGGCTAAAAGATGTCATCCCCACCTGTTTATGATCTGTAGGAGACGGTAGATATTACAGTGTAGAGCGAGTTAGGCCTAGTCTATGATATTTAGTTCTAACATAACAGGTCGACTGCTTAGCTTAGATACTTGGACAACTAACACAGAGGTTGGAGTTATGCTTTATTGTTCATATTTTCAAACAGTACATTTAATTAATGTTAATTAATAATTAAAAAAAAGAAAAAAATCTTTGTGTTTGTATGCCCAAGAGGCAAAGCGAGGAAACAAGAGTTATAAAGTCTGAATGTGAGACAGAGACAGAGCAGACTGAGGGAATAAAAAGATGAATAAGATCACACAGCTACGCTTCAGTGCCTTCTTGCTCCAGTCTTCCAACAAGTGCCTTGTCTTTGTAATTGAAAAGACATGCTAGATATTTCAAGTCAAAGAGAATGGAGTGTTATCAGCTGGAGCTTCTTCTATCTATTACAGTATTGTTTAAAGTCAAATCATGCAGGACCTCATCAGACACTCAGGATGCCCACGGGGGCGATACGCTGGGACATCAGCTATGTTTTCATCCAGCTATCAAGCAAATTCTTCACCCAGTTCTTAAGTCAACTTTAGAAAAGTTGTAAACCATAAACTGAATGTAAATGTGAATTAAATTAACTGCATTTCTGGGGATAGAAAATTAAGATCGTAAACAGAATGTTTGTGCTGCTTTTGGGCTTTACTCAAGATAAGGCAAATAAATGCATCTGTGTTGTACACAAAGGCTGTCTCACTCATTACAGAGACGTGGTGTGATATTTGAGAACTAGCCTCTTTTGAACTGCTGTGCAGTAAAATTAAATCATGTTGTCTTTTGTTTTCACATTGTGGTTCAGAATCAACAATTCTCCATTGTCAAAGTTCTGCGCTTTGTTTTCCCACTACGCTGTCCACCAACTACAACCTGCGTGCAGTACAAAACAAAATCGCACTTCCGACACGTACTCCGGTAAAAAAAAATCATGTCCTCACAAGCACGATTTTAAAAAACAATGTCTGTCCAGAGGAAAACCCGAACACACAATTAAAGCACAGTTAAGGCCAGTGGGCAGGTTGGACCACACACACACACACACACACACACACAGGCAACGGGATCTGTGTCGTGGGAGTATTGCATTGTATAATGGAGCAGTGACCTCTGTAGTGCATTCTGAAACCTCTCTTCCTCAATGTAGTGAAAGGGTAATTGTACATTTGTGTCAACATGGGAAGAGTCCTGCATGTCCATGGTTCACTGATGTATTTATACCGCAATTGCACAACATGTTGCCTCATTTGTGACGCCTCACAAAGGAGATAACCTTGCACATCCTGTCTACACGTCAACACTGGAAAAAAAAGAGTTTCTGAAAATCTTCATCCTGACCGGAGTTTTACAAAAGCTCGGTTCTCAGTGACCTAAAACGCTGCTTCGGTGTGGACGAAAGGCCAAAACACGTAGAAAAGGTTTACACGTATTCCCGTGTATGTGTGGACAAGTCCTCACTCTAATATGAGATAACCTTTATGACATTATCGAGGTTATTTTCAGATCTGAGACAAAGAAGACTTTATATGTTTCCACAGGCTGAGCGGTACTTCACATGACGGAGTTGACTGACCTTTTACAGTAAAATAGATGGAGTTCATAAAGGCCATTCAACGTAATTAATTAGTAAACACAGATTAATCTTTTCACATTTGAATGGCACTTTGTATGTACATTTACTTCGGTAACAGATCATGAAGGTTGGGTAGAGCTGGTTGGTGAATGGAAGAACATTAAACCTTTAATCGTTACCACCTGTGGTTGCGGGGGAAGAGGAGAACCCGCTGTGAATAAAAAAAGGTCAAATATGCTCTTTTCTCCCCGCAGTGAGTCTGCTGTCTACTGCATTACATATGTATAATACATGGGTGCCCCTACTGCTGCTCAGGAAGTTTTTTTCCCCCATTGTCACACTTTCAACTTCCCAACTTCATTTTAAAAACCCAAAGTGATGTTGATTCGCATTGCAGGTGTGTGTGTGTGTTTGCTCCGCAGCTGTCAACGGTTTTGACAAAACAACTGGGACATTCAGGGCAACAGAGCTTTTAAATGACAGGCGGTTGTGAACCACATGATGTGAGCCCTCGGTGGGCGGATGAAACTGACAGCGATGAGCTCACAGGCTCAGAGAGAAACAGATTAGAAGACATTTTTAGAAAGTCAAATAAATATGAGGTTCTGCCGTGAATCCTGCGGCTACAGTCGAGCGGTTTGAATCAATCAAAACTGGTGCATTTGAATCAGAAAATAAATGTATTGAGTGAATTTGTTTGTTTATATTAATACTAATGGCAGCACTAAGGGATGGCCAATCAATTCCTCAGATGTTAGTTCACTTTGGTAAAATTTCACATTTCTTCTTGGTTCTTTTTTTTCCTCCAAATGCCGACTTGACATATTTCCTTAAGTCCTCTGTCTCCTCCTGATTTCGGCCGTGAATGACTCTCACGGTATCTGCCGATGTGCAGCTTCTTTTGCATTTAACAGCTTCAGATCCTCATCTGCATGAAACCACATTAAGCAGAGAGATGAACCACTCAGGCGCAGAGAGATATGGTGAAAATGAATTCATAAATGAGGGATTTCTTCACCCCATTCCATATTTTTTTTTTTCTCTTTGCTTTTTCCCCTTGTGATTTTTCTGCATGAAAGCTGAGCAAAGCGATCGTTTCCATATTGATTGGCAGAGAAAGATATACAGTTTGCAGCTTTACTTATTCCAGAGACTTTCATGTGCGAGTGGAGAATAGGCCGAAATGATGCTTTATGCATTTCATTATGCAGTCATAAGAATCCTTACAGCTTCAAGAGATATCATCAGTGGAAGCATTTTCACAAGTATTTATGATATTCTGTATTTACCTCTGATGTAAATGTGAATGCATATGTGTGTGTGTAGCTAATGGTTTATGTATGGATGTGTCTCCTACATACATTTGTGTGTGCATATTAAAGTGAGCTTCAATGCTTCCAACTGTGCAGTGACATTTGAGGGAAAGCTGTGCTTCGATGTTAATATATATATATATATATATTTTTTTTTTAAACTTCCAATTTT
>CAKALG010021043.1:0-10171 GCA_916700815.1 Helicolenus hilgendorfi
ATCATGTTCATGGAGAGACCTTCGTCTGGCTAACATTACTGCCAAGCAGCTGAAATATAGAGTGATATTGTGCTTTTAGCTGACGTGTGTCGCCTCACTGTTTTGAGCGATGCTCGTTCAGGTATATTTAGAGCGAGCAAGCGCGAGCCCGACGCTGACTTTCGTTGATTTCACGGCCACAGGTGTCGCTGTTAAGAAGCATTTCTGAAAGTTACAAATAGTCCCTTTAAATGAATAAAGTATAAAATAGCCAATATGTTTTGTTTGATCCTTGTTACTGATAGAGAGTTCAATCATCCAATCCACCAAACAACTCAAAACAAGAGTCAATACCAACAGGAGAATACACTGTTTACCTTTGGCAGAGCCTTTTGGCAAGTTTTTCTTGGGCGCTACCCCACATAATCAGCTGTGCTGCTCATCCCACAAATGCATGATCCTTGCAAGTTGGACATCATTGCGAAGGTAAATAAACAGGCTTTCCAACCAATGCCAATTAGCATTGTAACAACAGAGAAATAATCCACCAAACACAAGTTTCCAAACTTTTTTTTCCGAGTTTACATTACAGCTCAGATCCTTACCTGCCACTTCTGAACAGAAATGTCATCACCAGAGCATGTGGTGCTCTGATTTTGGCTCCATATCTGAGAAAAGAAAACAACAACACTATGATGTCAGAGCTGTCTATCTGCTTCTAATACTATCTGTTAAGTTGCCACAGTGGCAGCAGGCAGCTAAAGCTAGCCACCACTGTAACACTACAGCTGATAAGACCTTTAGCACCAGCTGGCTACATAGAAGTAAACTATGGTAAGTTATGGTGAGTTTGGTTTATTGAAGCTTTTCACTCACACTGCTCCGTTTCTGAATCCTTTCAACACCGCCAACGCCGCTTTGTACTTCTCCTGCTGCAGCAGATTGTTGACAGTGTACAGAAGAGTTTGTATGAGATCAGGACCTGCCATGACTTTCACCAGGAGGAGCCGACCGGACACTAAATCATGTTGCACACAAACGTTCCAGTATGATGTGTCACACCGAAAACCCGCCGTAGTGCGGCATTATTACAACATAGGTTCCTATGTAGTGAACTACTCATGGAACTAGTGCGGTGTTTTTGATACCACGTGTGTTTTGTGAATGAACATGTGTTTGAATGTATATATTGTTTTTTTTTTAATTTAAAAGCGCTCCTTCATTCTCTGTGTGAACGTATTGGATAATGTGGGCTAGAAGGGATTGCACAAATGCTTTGCAGTGGTGGAAGAAGTATTCAGAACCTTTCAAAGTAAAAGTATACCACACTCAGTAAATACTAAAAGTAAAAGTCCTGCAATCAAAACCTAACTTAAGTACACGTCTATTAGTGGAGCGGATAGTGGAAAAATCATGCAAATAGTGATATAAGCACCAAATTTGGCATGATGATTCCCGAGGGGACGCTTAGCAAATATGAACGATTGGCCACTTGAAAATCCAAGACAGGGACCATTTTTCAAGATAATGGTAATTCATCTACTTGGTCGAGTAGATGAATCAGTAGTCCAAAGTTTCCTTCCCTGAAAGATTGGATAAGCAGGAATATGACGCTCCATATCCAACACCAGGTGCTAGAACTGGAACTTTGGACTCTCAAGCCGCAAAAACCCCCAAAGCAAAGACTCAGCAGACGGCCAGGAAGTAAGAAAGTATTTCTCTGCAAGTAAATTTGACAACCATCTTGAAAAATGGCCACCATATTGCAGTTAAAAATTGTTATTAATTAAATCCAGCATGCCAGAAAACATTTAATTTGACACCAATATCACACAAATCGATCAAGTAGATGAATTTCTATGAGATGAATCATTATCAGCAGGTCAGTTTGGCGGCCGCTATCTTGGATTTTCAAGTGGCCAATCGTTTATATTTGCTTAGTGACATCATGCCAAATTTGGCGCTTGTATCACTATTTGCACGATTTGATTGAAAAATGGATGTTATCCGCTCCACTATATGATCATATAAATTACTTAAAGTATGGCAAGTAAAATGACTCATTATGCAGTAAAATGTTTCCTGTCCGTGTTTTCACTGATGGTTTTGGATTAATATCACTGCTGCATTGATGTGTATGTTGAATATTACTACTGTAGATGTTTAAGGTTGTGCTAATTTCAACTCCTTTATATACTGTTGGTTAGTTTAATCTACAGAAATGCATTATATTCTATAAGATCATCATATGTTTGTAGTGTCACTGTCCTGTGAGAACCACTTATCTCTAAAAAAAAAAAAATCAACTTTTTCTTAACTCAGAAAAATAGCCCTGTTTTCAGCTTTGCGATGATGCATTTTCCAGCTGATCCAAGTTTTTTAATAGTTTATTTATGTCAAGAAGTAGGAGCATTTTCTCAACACATAAAAGGAAAAGTAACTAAGCTTACAGACAAATGGGCGAGTGGAGTAAAAAGTACAATATTTGCCTCTGAGATGTAGTGGAGTAGAAGTAAAGTTGCAACAAATGGAAATACAAAGTATCTCAAACATGTACAGTATTGGTTAAATGAAGTTCCACCAGTGCTGTTGTGTCACTGTATTTCCTGTGTTTGCAGTAAAGCTACATACCAGACCTGGTGAGTAACTTTGGTATTTGCATTAGTCATTTGTAAGAGTGGGGATTAGGAAATTTAAAATGAGAGCGACCACAGAGAGGCCATAATTAGATGATTAAAGCTAGTCAACACCCAGGCTCATTGCGAAACATTAACACATCAAAACAGTACTCTGTGCCTTCTTCTTTTTCACAGGAGGAAGCATTAGTGAGTACAATGGCCATTAATACCACAAAGTGAAAGTAATGCATTCAAAATGTTATTGTATTATTTTATAATATACTTACAATATCAAAAGTGAGTGTTAGGTTATTGTACTCTTAGTTTATTACTACTGTTGGATTAGGTGTAAACGGCATTCTGATGTTGTGCATGGTAGCTACTAATAGGTGCATAGTGCTATTTTCATTTCCTTTAACAAAATGTATGGGACGTATATGTATTTTTCTAATTTTAAAAAGATAATGTGAAAAACAATTGTTGCCTTATTTTATTTTATTTAGAAGAAATACACTAACAAAAGTAATGAATTGTGTGTAGGGTATTGTAAACAAAGGTGAAAACTGTTGCTGTGATAATAATCAACACGTCACAAGTGTCCTGAAGGAGCCCAGTGTTTAAATCACTTTATTACTGTTTTTTTTTTCTCTCTCTCTCTCTCTCAATCAATCCAGTCCATAGTTACAGGAAACCCATCCTCCAAATAAATAGTTTTCAACCATCGACTTCCACTTATCAAAAAAGGTTAGAGCTTCAAAAAACAGTGATTACACTATCAACATGATTTACAATGCAATCAGTACAACTAAAACACTATTTTGCATATTTCTATACATTTAAACTGCTCCATGATCTGGAACACAGCAGTGATTAAACAGTGAAAGTGGTTAATTCAACCAGTTTGGAGTGTCAAAGGTGCTAAATTATTAGTTGTAATCTGTTAAAATATTCAACAGTAAACGTTTTAATCACAAACCTTTTTTTTTTTTTTTCTTAAATCAAGGTTTTGTTTTTTGTTTTTTTTACAAATAATCTCTTATCTGCACACCAGTGGGTCCACACAGAGTTTTTTGTAGGTGTATGTGTGTGTATTACTGCCAGTAACGGGAAAAATGTGAGATAATGTGAAACATCTGACACAATAAAGTATAAAGTGAGCAGTAACTGGTAACCTGTCAGTTCATTGAGGGAGAGCTGAGGCCTTTTTTTATGTAACACCAGCATATTCATGAGCAAAACATCCTTTTACATTTTATTGGGAACTTGAAATGAATTTGTTGAAACTGAATTTGCAGTTAAGATTTTTCAATGATCCGAGATACACATTGAAATTAAACCACAAAATTTACACCACACTGCCTGCACACACTCTACACAGCTTGGACAGTTACAAGTTGTTAAAAAATATCACTTTACAGATTGAAAATTTGTTTTTTTTTTAAGATTGAAGTAGCGGGAGCTACATTTCTGTACCTCACAGTGTTACCCACTAATATTATAAAGGACACAAGTGACACAACTGATGTGAGATGTGTAATCATTTAGGGGGGTGTTAAGAACTGATTACACTTGGTTAAGTCAAGTTTTACAAAAAATATTAAATAAAATCCTTTGGTAGATTCATTCCATAGTCATTTTCTTAAAGTGATACTCTACCCAGTACTAGAAAGAAACTAAGTTTGACATTAGCGGAGCTATTTTTTGGAAAAGACATGAAATACACTAATATACTACTGTACAAATCTGAATACCTAAAACCCTATAAAACTAGGGCCACTTATATCACATTTATTCAAATCTTAATTATCAACTTATACCTGCAACCAAAAGGGGTCCACTGCTCGGGTGAACTAAATGTATTAAGATATTAAACACGTTTTCTACTTTGTCAGTATATTTACATAAACTGCATTAGTCACTTAACACATTAGACAGTTAGGAGTCAGTGTCTTCATTCTTGACCTAGGATAATACTTAAATCTGGACGTCTGACAGAGAATTGGCTACCTTTCAGTGGGAAAAAAGTAATTATTCAACAAATCGTTGTTCTCTATTACATGATACATCCTAAAGCTCCCACTTCATTAGTAGCAGCTCATAATTACCAAGAAAAGGCTTCACTCTTTTCAGTCTCCCTGACTGGTAAAGGAAATGACAATTCATGGTCAAAACAGGCTGATATTCTATACAGCACAGATCATTTTGGGGAAGGCAAAGTTATCAAATCAAATCACGACCAAACCAGTTTCACCACCTGCACATATGCAAATGTTCTCTATTTCATATTGAGAATTTAAATCAACAGTAAAGGCTGAAACTTACCAAAGTGTTATAAAACGATCAAACAAATCACTGTTTGGCTCTATTATTGGCAAAAATTGTTTTTCTACAAAACTATTGCACATAAAAATACAACCTCTCTTAAGAACAATCACAACCGTCTTCCTGCTCTCATAACTATGTGCAAACTAGTTCCAAAGTTCCAACTCAACTGTTATAAAGTTCAAGAAATCAACCTGTCAAAATAAGAGAAATTAGCGTTACAATTAGCGTTTATCAAAGTTATTAAAGAAACTGCGTGTGTGTGTGTGTGTGCTACGGGAGTCAGTCAGCTGTTCAAAAAAAAAAAAAAAAAAGTCATCCATCCATTCAAATACAGAAAAGTTGAGTCTGAAAGACCCAAAACCATATATGTGCCTTTGATGTAACTTTCAGATATGAATCTTTTTTATTTCTAGTCAAAATGCACAAATATGGTTCTTTTCTCTAAAATGATTAATTCTAGTGCATAGACCCAACAATCTGGCTCTTAACAAGTTACAACTGCACAGATTCACAGATGTACATGGAGAAACTGCACTTGCGCAACGTACGGCGTGTGCTGACATGACGGGGTGAGAAAGGCGTCTCTTCTGCCGACCGGGGCTGAGTGAGATCAGAGTGGAACTGATCATGCAAGGTGGGGAGGGAAACAGAGTGAGGAGAGGAGGATTCACAGGTCCCTCTTGTGTGGGGATAAATGAATGTGTGACGAAAGCCGCTTAGAAACTGTTACTGCGTAAGATAATGCGATTAGAAAATGAAGATTTGTACGTCCATCTACCAGTTTAATAGCAGCTCCTGGCTGCGAGGAGAATCTGAGAATCCATTTCTCTCGTCTGAAATGGATATGGCTCCTCCATCCCCATCACACAGCTCCTGCGCTTGTTGCATTACTCCTGCCCAAATCCTTCTGTCTCCTCTATGGCGAACATGAGCTTCTCCTTCAGCTGCTCGTAGCTCTTGTAAGGAGGGAGGTCCAGACGATTAAAGCTACACGGAGAAAAAAGAGAAATATGAGTGTTATTCGTGAAATTCGGACTTCAGTGGTGAGAAAATATTTCACCGCTGAACTCGTTTCAAATGACGCAGCATAAGAGCGTCTGCTAAATAAACACTGTGTAAACTGTATTGCTCATTGTACAACAATGCATTCCCACAAAGCATTATATACACCTTGAAATGCCAAACAATAAAAGGAACGCTGGCGACTGGTTGAATCAGAATTGACTAACAGGGTTTGGTCGTAACGGTTTAATCCTGCATCAGTTTGGATATCTGGTCACACGCCTGAAGTCTGAGGACCTCTATGAAAGTAGAATGACTAGGCCACTTACCACGTGTGGCTTCGTGGAAGCCAGTTCTCTTTGCCCACTTTCTCGATGCAGAACTTTTGAGCGCCGTTGCTTCCTGTGTGGATCAATAACAGGCATAAAGACAGTTAAATCAAGAAGTCAATTCTGATGTGATGTACAGTGTGTGAGTGTCTATTTTGCGTACCCATCAGGTCAGCGAAGCCGCCCACAGGAAGGCGACAGGTTCCTGTGACAAACTGCAGCAGCCTCATCCTCTTCTCGTTGTCCATCTCCTTCACAAACTGTCAACACATTATTTTGTGTTAACAACACTTAGCAAATCCACTATGACAAACTCTTTTTTTTTTTTTTTTTAAATCATATATAATTCTCCTAAATTCCCAAGTTTTTCTTTGCTTTATTAAGAGTTTGGAAAAAAGGGTTTCAGTTATGAGTTCAAGGAAAATGTAATCTTGAAAACAACATCAAACTGCAGGGACCATTGTGCAGTATTAAGCTACTGTAGTCAAAGTAGAGCAAAGTGTAAAAAGGGATGAATGAGAGATGGATGGTGTTTCGATCTTTCAGTTTAACTGAACAGTGTCTGAGTGTTCAACTGTATGTACCAACCTGCCAGAACCAGAGGATCTGTTTGCTGCTCCGGGCATAATGCCTGTAGATTGTGCTTCTCTGCCAGTCCACCAGGTCGATCTCCTGCATCCCGCACAGCATCACCTACAGGCAAAAAAGGAAGGCAAGATCTTTATTGTGAGGTCCAACAGAATTAACACTTTTTTTTGAAGGACCAACAACCAAATATCAAACTTCCCTGCTTTGGTAAACGTTGTAGAGAATACGCCTAGTTACTTCATTACCTCTAATTCCTTAGCATCGAAGTATTGAAGGTATTGCTGGGGCAACACTTCGTTGAAGCCCTCGAAGAATGCTTGAGTTTGCTCCTCCACACCTCTGGACAGCCTCCACTCTGCCACCAACCTGCGTACAGAAATATGAAGATAAACATAACAAAATCAAACATACTGAAGAAATGAAGATTCACGGTTGTTTAAAAATGAGGACGATAACTATTCTAAGTGTTGTGATCGAATAAAAAGTGTAATACCGCCTTTCAAATTTGAAGTAGTAATTTACATTTGCTCTCCTTTAAATGCTGTCATTCTACTGATGTGTTTATACAAGGCACATAGTTTATTAATGACCATTACCTCGCCATTATACATTATGAATGGGAATACATTGTCAGAGTTTCACTGTAGGAAATATCAATGTGTTATACTGGTGCAGGTCAGCCTGGATAAAGCTATCAGTGTTGTATGTAACGTATTATAGATATAAAATATAATATAGATATATTGATAGATGCATAGACATCTATCACAATCTATCTCTATCTATATCTATCTATTTGGGCTGTACGATTTTGAAAGAATATTCTCACTGCAATTATTTTGACTGATATTGCAATTGCGATATGATTTGCGATCATTTTTACATCATTATTCTCATTAACAATCATATTAAAATGGCTATGGTTTGATTTTTTGCAGGGATCTGTACCAAACAAAGATGTTTTTAAGTCTGTAGAATATGATGCGTAGAGCAGGACATCTATACAGCACGACAATATTTATTTTAAAATGGTATTTTAACACACATATTGCAATTTTAACAAATACTGCATTTGAAAATTGCAATAGGCCATATTGCAATTTCGATAAAATTCCGATTAATCGTGCAGCCCTGCTATCTATAGATCGATGGAAAAGGGAATGTAAATGCAATAGTTGAAGACGGTGGATGAGAAGCAGCGGAGGCGTCTGTACCTGATGTATTCCTCCTTATTTTCCTCAGTTACTTGGACGTTCCCTCCGTCTGCTTTCAGCTCGTGGGTGGTGACCTCCCCCAGGATCTCCTTGTCAACGGAGAAAAACATCTCCAGTCCACACTCCTCTATGTTATTATCCCTGCAGGCCAGACAGTCATTATCATTATTAACAGTAACAAAAACATCTACGAGTACCTCCAAATACATTAAAATATATTGTTTAAAAAAAAGTATAAAAATGACAATTCGCCGTTTTACATGTGGGATTATGTGCCAGACTATTTCCTGCCTGACACCAGTAATTTCTTGGAGCTCGTTACCTCGGCACTGGTCCAGGTTTAAGGAATAGACTGGCACATATCCCAGGTATTCATCTTTAATCTAACTCCTGGCAAGAAAGTAAATACCGTAAATTCCGGACTACAAGCCGCTACTTTTTTCACTCGCTTTGAACCCTGCGGTTTATACAATGATGCGGCTAATCTATAGAGTTTTACGGGCTAACGGCCCAGCTAAAAAGCACTGCTCGTTTTGGACAGCACAAATTCACCTCGAGACGAAAGTGACACTGAGAGCGACAACGACAGAGAGACTGAGAAAGTGTGTGATGAAGTCATTCTGAGGCTGTTCAACTCCGACACTGAAGAAGACGACTTCAATGGTTTCAGTGCGCAGGAGGAAGATGAACATAGCGATCAGTGACTTTTCTGGTAGGCTAACGGGCTACGGCTAGTAGGCTGGTTATTTTTCAAACCAGCAGTGTTATTGCCATGTTACGTTACTGTCGTTTTACTGTCGTGATACTGCTGTGTAACTGCCTTGTTACAGGCTTTGTTCAGAAAACAAGCATTATGTTAATTAAAAATGTTTTAAAAAACTTTATTTGTACCATCTTTCTGTGTAAATATCTCATGTTACAACGTGGACACCTGCGGCTTATAGACAAGTGCGGCTTATATATGTACAATTTGTTTTTTCTTTTTAAATTTAGTTGGTGCGGCTTATATTCAGGTGCGCTTAATAGTCCGGAATTTACGGTACGTGCATTTCCCCAAAATGTATAACCTTTCCTTTAAAACACAAGCTCTACTAATAAATGTGGCAGAAGTACAAGTGTTACAGGGGCCCAGATGATATTGGTATAAACCCAAATATGTTGGAATTGTGGTAACTTGGAAACAAATTGATCTCATTTGTAAATAATATGGTGCTTATATTATTATTATATACATTCAACAATTAAATATTCTAATGAGTGCTTCAATATGAAAACAGTTTAGGGTTCACTACAGTGTGCATGTTTACATGACATCAACATGCCAGCCTGTCCATCCACTCATGCAAATCCTGCCTACTATCACCATATTCTCTACATGTCCATCAGCTACCTCCCGTATCCCCAGACCTACTTGATCCAGATGAGTGAGTTGTAAAACTCTGGATCTATTGACTCCAGGTCCTTGAGAGCCAGAGGTTTGTTCAGAATACGCTTGTAGAAGGGCAGAGAGAAACCGGTGTCGATGAATTTGCCATGGAACAGGGCCTAGAGGGGAACGATGCAGGACAGTCCGGTGAACAAATGTATTTAAAAACAACAGCCAGATATAATACAGAATACAAGTCAGTTCAAATACTGATGGCATACTAAGTGATTGTGTAGACAAATGTACCATGGCGATAAAGCGTCCTATGAACTTGAAGTACTTGAGGTGATCAGGGTTGATGTATGAGGCGGGGTTGATCTGCAAACAGTAGTTGTCCTTGCCGGCATACTCGAACAAACAGTACATGGGGTTCAGTACTTCGTGAGACAGCAAGAAGAACCATTCCCTGGAAAAATGAAAAACCACAGAGGACAAATAAAAACACGTAGGTGGAAGTGGTCACACTGGTTTGAGGTGGTGTGCGAAATCTTGTAGATCAGGACTAAAATGAGCATGTACCGCAGATTTCAAAAGGTTATGTGAGGTAAGGGTGGTGTCAACAAAAACCACAAATGATAACAAAACATGCCTCAGGAGTCACACAGATTGTGCAAACGAGAATTCAGTTGGCAGTACCTGGCAACGCCTCCGTAATCCAAGCCTTCCTCTCCGGGGAAAATGATCCACAGC
>CAKALG010021048.1:0-17025 GCA_916700815.1 Helicolenus hilgendorfi
GATACGTAACGGGTCGCCGCCGAAGGCTGCGATGTTCTCGCTAGTCCAACGCAGAGCCTGGATCTGGTCCAGCAAACCGTAATTCCCTTTGGCCGCCTGGTCACCTGTACTCAGGAAGCCTGCACAAGACGACAAAGAACAGGAGAGATTTTTAGTCTTATCCTTCTTTTTTATTCTTATTAGTGTCTTAAGCAGAAGGGTTCAGTAGCAATAATATTCATTCACCTAGTAACAACGGACATACGCCTACATGTATATAAAAAATAATAATAATGGCAAGAGGTATTCTTTTTAAGTTTAGTTTTCCCAATAAGAGAGGGCACCGGTTTTTCGTCATTGATTGCAACGGTGGGACTCGCCACTCAAGATAACGGCAGAGACATTGACTCAATTACCCAGGATCCTCCAGTTTTCACACCACCTAGGTCTAAAAATCAAGCGCCAATTCCCAGCTCTCTATAGCTAATTTCCCAGTTCATGACAACTGTACGGTGGGTGAATTTGTATGTAACCCACCCATTTAAATTATATTAAGTCTTAAAGTTAAGCATAATAATAATTTATAATAATTGTATTGATATAAAAAATTATGTTTAATATTTTTTTAATAACCACACCAGCTCCTACCTGCATCCCCAATAGCAAAAAAACTTCTTAAATGAACTAATTATTGCTTCAGGGTTTCATTTTGAGAAGTTAATATTTTTTACGAGTTGACAGAGAAATATACAAGTTCAAAGCAAATAAATTATGTATTAAAGATAAAATATTCAAGTAAGGTACACAAGAACAGCTACTACAGGCAAACTCTTCAATCTGTTAATAAATTAAATGAATTAAATTAATGATCAGTTGTTACAATTTAACTTTTTAATATCAACCTTGTATCCCGCTTGCAGAAACGCACAATAACACATAGTTAACATTATGAAATGATTGTTTAGGTTTAGGCAACAAAACTACTTGGTTAAGGTTAGAAAACAGATCATGGTTTGTATTTAAATAATAATGTAACCACCATAAATAAATAACCTCTACATTGTCATCACAAGGCCACCTTGGATAGATAAAGGACAATAAGATAGGGAAAAAGTAAAAACACCAACATGACTTGAAATGGATATTCAGATACAAATAAATTGAAGAACTTTCTCATATGGAAGAAAAAAAATACGTTCACATTCATAGGTCTGCAGTGATCTTTCCCCCATTTATTTTCTTTTTAATCTCCATGATTAAAATAAAATAAACAAAAATCTACTTTTGGACCATCCGAGCATAACTGCCAGTAGATAACGAGGCATATTTCTCCCCTTGTACAAGGAAAACCAACAAGCCCGGCTGTCTGATAATTTGCTGCAATAAAACAAGAGTTATTGCCCCGTAGAGCCACTTAAAGTGTGGATACGCTAAATATAACACAGACAGGCTCATTTTGGAGAGAGAGACATATCTAAATCTATGATCCAGACTCAAATAGAACTTACAGTGGGAGGATGACGAGATAAGAGTCATGTGTCATGAAAGCAGCTTTTTGTTTGTTCAGAGTAGAATGGATTTGTTTTTTTTCTCTAAGCAAAGAAATAAAGAGTTGTATGAATGTACTTTAGAGAATGAATAACTTTCATAATCTTCTTCTTTGGCCCCAAAAAAAATCAGATGTCATAAGTTGGTTCCTTTTATATTTTCAGAGCCAAAAACATTTTTGCAGGAAGACAAAATAATGATTCAAAGATTCTTCAGTAGATGAATTACAGCCTTTATTGTTCCCAACTTCGCATTGCATCTAGCTATCACATATATCCATTTATAGTTACAATCCACCCCTAATGCCTGATGGATATGCTTATAATGCTTTGTGATGTATTTCATCCCTCCGCATAAACCATTTTGTATACTGTACAACTGAAAATCAGTTTTCGATTTAAGGTTTATGTTGCGATAGAGGTGGAAATGTATAATAATAAAAAACTGATGTCTTAACAAGTCACCTTAAGTACATCACACATCGGCCCCATCATCAGTGATGGGCCTATCCAACCAGAGCACAACATTACAAGGATATTCAGTGTGTCACAAGAACACATTTTAGCCTTTTCTTGTGTCATTTATACACCTCTTTTTGTGCATCATTTTTACGCAGCACAACAAAAGTATGGTAACAGCCGTAGTTATTAGTTTAGGTAACAAAACCACTTAGTTACACTTAAGAAAAAATGTCATCGTTTGGCTTAAAATAAGTATGCAAAATACGTACTGAAACAACGTAAGTGAAGTATGCAAAAACACATCACAAACATCACTATCATAATTTCAAAATACTTCAACAACATTGGTCTCCTGGTTGAAAGTCACGTGTTTTGTTTTAACCAATCTACCTCCCGTTCTGCCAACCACAGGCAGTGTTTCTCACTTTTTATTCTACATTACTAGCTCTGAGCTTAGCATATTTACATGGATGCGTTTACATTGCAGTCAAAACAGACATGGCGTACACATGACATGGCAGTTCTTATTGCACGCAAAATGACTTGCGATTACCTTGTCATTCATACGCCATTTAGTGCGACCGGGCTTAGCCTATCGGGGTATGGATACGATCAAATTGATGCTTCTCAGAAGAATTGTAGTGAGTGTTTTAAGTAAGAGTCATGTGTTTAATTTAATCCATATCCATTGTCTTAATTGTGATGCTATGAAGTGGTTTTAAAGGATGATTCTGATTCATTACAATCTATTCATTATTTAAGTATTGCTATGTTTTTTTGTATTGGTTATGATAACACTGTACTCGCCAAAGTAATTGCTGAGATCTGGGAACACAGTAACGTTGAAAGTCAGAGTGGGGAAGAAACATGAACAGTGAGACCGTCAAACAGGTTTAAACAAGCCAAACATTTAGCCAGATTACAGACTATATAAAAAAACAACACGTTAACGGACATATTGGTAATAATCCCTATTGGACGGGAAAGCTGTGGCCACACAACTACATCACAGTATACCAACCTGCTTCACAACAAAACCACGTCTTCTCCATCCCAGCATCAGTCTAACTCCACCCCCACCTCCATCTAAATTAAACCTCTCAGGTACTCATGCTCAATGCGGTTGCATAAAGATCCAGTGCTGGAGAGGTATGAATGGTCTAATGAGACAAGGCACCTCAAGTATACCCACAGGGGAGCTCTGGTCTTTTAGAGCAATTTCATGTCCTACGCCCCCCCCATCCCCCTCAACACTGCCACTATCACCACCTCCCTCTCATTCTGATTTCCATGCTAAAAGCTCCATTACCTGCTACAGGCATCCAGGGAGTACCCCACCACCACCCACCCACCAAGCCCACCCATGAACCTTCCTCCTCTACCCCCCCACATGCTCACATTATTCCCTCCCCCGTCCTCCCTCACGTTGCTCATAAGCTAGTGTCATTCAACTCTACAGTTCATTTCCACAGGGATGCATTCAGGCCACTAGTATAGAGACACCTGCAGTAACGCCTCTGATGAAGTACATGCTCCCTGTAATAGGCTGCAGAAAGGAATGATGTCATCACCGCTCTGTGAATAAACGCGCAATGTACGGGCCATCACGAGTGTGTGCTCGACCCATTCTACACAACAGAAATTACAATAGCATCAGAAAATCACATGCATTTTTATTGCATGAAATGTATTCATTCACGGAGCCTTGCAAGTCACTGCATGTTCTACAACACTGTAGAATACATATTTCATGATAAAAGCCTCGTGTTAGCGAATGAAGACATTCTGTCCACAGAAAAAGAAGCTAGAGGGCTTTTATTTTGAAAACAGAAACAGGACGTGTTGTTTAAATAAATGTTGACTTTTTTTTTATCTGTGACATATTCTACGGATATACATATTGAAACTGTAGTAATGTTGCTGACGTGATGTCAATATACAGTCAAAAGTTAATTTTCAATGTCTGTTGTTGCTGTGAATCACGAAAAAAAAAAAAAATAGGCGAGACCTTGAAACTCTGAGGCAAATGAATGGTCCCTCACTTTAATGTAAAATATAACTGCTGGAATATATTTTTTTTATTGATAGAGAGTAATATAGAGTACAATTTGATAATTTGTCTTGTCAAAATGATGCCAGAGCTATATAGAGTATATATAAAAATGTATTCTGCCATGATGTCATCAGTTGGCAAGTAGCATCCCTCTAGCACACTCTCTCTCTGACATATGTGCTTCACACACACACACACTACTTCATACAGGTTGTGTAGACTCCCTCACAAACAAATACAGTACATTTGCATCCCCCCCACATACACACACACACACACACACACACACACACACACACATCCCCTCGCCTGACTGTTTAATTGAGTTCATTCCTTTTTCTATTCCCTTTCCACCGGCTTATTTATTTATTTATTTGTGTGTTTCTTGATCAAAGCCTAATCGTGTGGAAGCAACAGCAACCATCTACAAGAAAGATTTTAATTGATTCAATTTAGCTGCAGTGCAGGGATGGGCTGGCAATCACAAAGAGCGAGGCAGGAAGAATGATTAGTTCGCCCAACAGTAGAGGGGCAGCAGGGCAGGGCTCTCTCTCTCTCCCTCCTGTCTCTCTCTCACACACACACACACACACACACACACACACACACACACACACACACACACACACACACACACACACACACACACACAGTCTATTGCAGACATGTCGATGTGCACCGATGCAAACAAAGCATTGAATATCTGAAGAACTAACACTGATAATTTTTCACTTAAGTTCTTTAACCCCTTATTCTAATTTCCATCAAATGTTAAATACTGATCAGAACGATAAAAACCATGACTCCAACAAAGGTCGGAGGCGGGTTGGAATCGCTCAAATGAAAGAGAAGCTGCAGTTTTGTAGTGATTTCCACTCGCTTGCAGTTCACGGGTACTGCTCTGTTAGCTTTGGTAATGCAGCAGTATAGAATAGATGATTTACAGATTTGCTGACACTTGGTTCTCACAGTAACAGTGAGTTGAGATGTGGTAGTAAAGCTGCCCCGGCTGATAAGATACTGCCTACATGCGTGGAGTCCTTCAGCTATATACTGCTGACACTCACACTAACATCCCCTTCACCTGAACCTCTGATACACGGATATATATATATGTAAGTTCACATAACTTTTGTTGGCGCCATAATGAAGGCCACCTCATTATGGTACACAAACATCATATACTTCCATTGTAACCTTCTCCTTTCTGGTCTACCAAAGAATACAATAAATCAGCTACAATTAATTCAAAATTCTGCCGTATGAGTGCTGACTAAAACCAAAAGGAGAGCGCACATTACGCCTATTTTAAAGTCTTTACATTGGTTACCTGTTAGTTTTTGTATTGATTTTAAAATGATTTTATTAGTTTATAGGAAACTACATGGCCTTGCACCAGACTACCTTGCTGAAATGCTTTTGGTTTATGAAACAAGAAGGCCCCTCAGATCCTCCGGTTCTTCTCTTTTAGTTGTTCCGCAAAGCAGAACAAAAACATTTGATGATGGCTTTTATGTAGTGTTTTATAATTTTATGTTTTTTATTGTTAATACTTATTTTATTCATCATCATCATTATAGTGTTTATTTTACTCTAATGTCGTTTAATCAACATTTTATTGCTGATCATTATTTCTTTTATTTTATTTTATTAAAATCTTATTTTGTGTAGTTTCATAATTTGTATTTATTTATTTTTATTATTATTTTTATTTCCTTGTATTTGATTTATATTTTATTATCTTAAATACCCATCTTTTATATCTTTCTTATTCTATTACCTTTTATCTTGTGTGTGCATTAGTCTCTAAATCTACATTTTTAACACTCAAGGTGCTATATAAATAATGTTTCAAAGTTATGATTATCATAATGGGTGTCATCCTAGGCAGGTATCCAAGAGTACAGCATGATGAGACAAAACAAGCAAATGAAAGCAAAAAAAAAAAAAGAGTGGGCTTAATAACTTTTCTGATACTACAAATATAACATAATAATGTGTCAGGTAGAACTGAATGAGGACTGGAGCAACTACCCTCTTCTTGACCTTGCTCTGATTTCTGTTTTCCTTTGACTGTTTTAATAGTCCTGAACAGCATGGAGTGTAAGAGGCTCTTCTTTAGTACCAAGTTAAAATAAATACGTTGATCTAGAGACAATAGAGACTGACCACAGTTGTGCTTTTGTGTGTTCATGTACATAAACATGAACGTGCCTTGTTTTGTGGAAAAAGGATTTACGTAGACACACATTCAATGTAAACTCGCAGATGAACCCCATTCTCCAGTTTTTTTTCTCTCTCAATTATATAGATTTGTTGACGCATTTGAATGAGAAGAAGGTTGTGTGATATTAAAACTGCGGCAAAGCAATTAATATTTGTAATCGTTAATTACATTTCCTCACCTTTCACTGTGTTTAATAAATTATATTATGCTCTACAAAGAGAGGGAAGGAGAGAAAAAGCATTAATTTGTAGAGCTGCTTTTAATAAAAAAATGAATTTACAAAATGCATCACATAAGGCACCGTCTCCCAGAGATTTTGAAAGGTTAATAAATAAATAAATAAACATAACTTTATGCCGTGTGATTATTATTATTTTTTTTACCACTTTGTCAGCATCCATAGTTTTCTTGCGACCAACAGGGAGTCCTTATGTCAGGAGGCACTGACTGATTATGCAGAAAATTAACAATAATTATAAAAAAAAGTCAATAAAAAAGACAGGAAACATTCAATTTGAAGAAGTTACAATAAAATACAATAATAGAAATTTAAAAAGAAACTTCCGTAGGATCAAAGTCTTTGACGGCAGGCTGCAAATGTTGAGTTTTATCAGCCTTTTCAGCTCCTATGAGGCCAGACACGCTCCATTTTCCTTCCCCTGCGTCGTAGGATAGATCATACATGTCTATGTCTAAGGTTCGGCTAAAAGCCACCGTCCGTGATCACTGAGACTGCGATACGGCGGCTCGGCCTCTAAGCTCCCCGGGATGACAATATTAAGGTGAACCCTGATCCAGGAATCCAGCTTTTATCCCCACTATCTCTGTCGAACCAGAGAGAGAAGGCTCGACGAAGAGAAAGATGGGATTTTTTTTATACTTCTTTCTCGGCGCACATCTATTTTCCACAGTCATGGTCTGTATACCATAATCCTCTCTCTGTTCTCTCTCTCTCTTTCACTATCTGTCCTTTTGACTCTTAAGACAGACAGAATAGAAAAGAAGAGCAGAAGAAATGGGAAGGACAGGTAAACTGTAGCAGCGGGTGTGGCTTAATACAGTCAGTTAAATCGAAAACAGGTTCAGAAAGCAAAAATTAAAGGGAAGTTGGAGTGGAAGATGCAGCAGCTAGATAAACAAGCACAGAGAAAAATATATTTTATACTAGCTTGTTTCGAAGGAGGCTAAATAACGCTCCAAATCTAGGCTACATTTTGGAAAAACTGTCATGGCCATTTTCAAAGGGGTCCCTTGACTTCTGACCAAAAGATATATGAATGAAAATGGGTTCTATGGGTACCCACGAGTCTCCCCTTTACAGATATGCCCACATATCATCACCTTTTTTGAGTTGATATGGTGAACAGTTGCTAATTTGCACATACAACATTTACAGAGCAACATTATCATTCATTTGGAGTTGTGTCTCTGGCCACCTAATGAACGTAAGTCCAATGTTCACTCTCTTTTAGCTCCAACTTTGGTCCCCACCAACGTCTGAGGGAAATATCTGTTTCTTTAGCTGCTAAATGCACCACTACGTTCACCAGCTGGTCTCTAATTGTGTCTCTCTGCCATTTGGTGGTGAGCAGGTAGTGTACAGTGGCTTTTTAGAGCTTTGTCACTGAAAACAGCTTCCTGCGGCGGCCGAAAAATGATTCTATGAGAGCCATGAGAGTGAACCACCAAGGTAAAGTTGCAGACTGACGGCTAAACAATGAGCTGAAACTCTATAATATAACATATTATAACATGACACCATGATTTCAAGGCACGCAGAGGGTGTGTGTGTGTGGGGGGGGCAGCATATGCATTGAAACAGACATGGGCCTAAATT
The DNA here is from genome assembly GCA_916700815.1 of Helicolenus hilgendorfi. Taxonomy (NCBI): domain Eukaryota; kingdom Metazoa; phylum Chordata; class Actinopteri; order Perciformes; family Sebastidae; genus Helicolenus; species Helicolenus hilgendorfi. The sequence continues at coordinate 8,106 of CAKALG010021048.1, forward strand.
ACTGATGTATGAGTATTGAGTAACATTACAGAACCATTTTTTTTTCGTCTGACACCTAAGCCAGGCACCAGGATGAAATGACTGAGGGCGTTGTTACAAATTAGGACTGGGCAATTTTTTTCATGACATAAAATAAATTGATTTAACTGTCAAAATCAGCAGGGGGGAACATGTAGAAACAGCTGTTTGTAGCTTGCAGCATTGTTTCTGTTGCTGCTGCCAGCCCTTTCTCTCTACATTGAGTTTACCTTCCATTTTGTTCATTTCATTATAAATGTAATCTATATTTATTTTAGACAGAAAAGGGTGAAGAAGTGTGTGCTGATTTGTAAATAATAGTAATAATCCAAAATTAAAACCCCACACTTGACTCATTCATGAAGCTCTGCAAGTCACTGCATTTTCTACAACACTGTCCTGTAAATATTTCAGAATAAAAGCCTTGTGTTAACAAATGAAGGAAAAATGCTTGATGGCTTTTATTTTGAAGTGTTGATTTCAAAAATAAATCTTTACTTTTTTTCATGTCCATGTCATATTCTAAAGATACAGACATTGCAACTGTAGTAATGTTGCTGCTATGATGTCAATATACAGTCAAAAGATCACTTTCACTGTCTGTTGTTGCTGTGAACCGGGCGACTCATGGTAAAAATAGGCGAGACATGGAATCTCTAGAAGAGACGCAGCTGACACGCAGCCGAGCTGAGCGGCTCACGTGGGCTGTGTGGCTGCTCTTACCTGTTAACATGGACGCTGAAATAAAAAACAACAAGTTCCGCAGCTGCCTTTGTGTCCCGAGCGTAATAAATATGTTCTGTCAGTCTGTCTATCGATCTCCTCCGCTCTGTTTCAGTACTATGGACAGCGCCGTAAATGTCAGATTCACTTGGTTCGTTTAAAGAACAAGTTTTGAGAAAAAAATCATAGATACAATTTAGGATTTTATTCATAAAATATTATATCAGACTTCAATAGTTACCTGGGCCTCAGCCGCCTTGGCCCTCCCACTTCCGCGGTCTATGTGTGTTATATATATATATATACACACCATAGCCTCACTATCTACAGTACACTCCCCCCTCTCTTCCCTGCCCTACAGTCTGTGGTTATCTGCTTAAAACAAATGGTGCAACAGCAGCTCCAAATATTTACAGTGCCTCAGCAGAGCTCCATCTATATCTGCTCCCTCCATGCAACAACCCCGAAGACACAACGGCACGCCGAGGGCAACCAGCTGGGGAATATGCTGATGAGGCACAAAGCATTTCTCACTGGAAATAATGAATACGGAGCTACAGGATATTCACTCATTCAACCTTTGTGTAGACAGCACTGGGGACAAACGCAGAGCAAACTCTCATTTTCAGGTGTGCCCTGTTTGCAGGGTGACATTTCAAAAGTGGAGATCGAGTGTATATGTAAAATTGTATTATATGAATAAATGAAACATGTGACCAATAGATGGTATAGTGATGTAAAGTATTATGAGGAAACACAGTTACAGTGACATATGGCAACACAAATGAAAGCCTTTATGTCTCCACAGAGCTGTGCTTTTATGCTTGACTGTACACACAGTGCATTGCACTTTTGACCACAGCAGGTGTTCAGCTTTTAACTCGCTGCTATGTCATCATTGGTTCAGGTGCGTCTCGTTAAAGTTCCCATGAAACGGCTAGCAGAATGTTGTTTGATTCCACATTTTTACGTGTTTTGTGTAAAAAACAGTAAGGCTAGTGAGGGACTTGTCATGGATATTGATTGGAGTTAACAATAGCCAATAGCGCTCAATGTGTGTTGTATTTAGTTCTCTGTGGTCCCATCACTACAAGCGAGTTTATGGAGACCAAAACACCGCTAATATACATATACTGTATATCAGAATAAAATATTGTAAATACCAGTGCCAGAAAGACCATACTGAGGTGCCTCTTTGTTTGCTGGATGTGTAAATTGGCAAAAGTCTGATGAAAAGTATGCCATACCAACTTAAAGGTCCCATATTATAAAAAAGTGAGATTTTCACATTTTTTTATTGTAAAGCAGGCTTAAGTCCTATATAAATACTGTGAAAGTATCGAAACGCTCAATCCAATACACACAGCCCGTATTGAGAAACTTTGCATTTGAAAGAAGCTGTCAGGATTTCTGCACATTTGTGATGTCACAAATATACAATATTTAGACCCTTTACACAATTTTAAACATTCTAAATGTGTCCCAGTTTATTCCTTGTTGCAGTATATGTGAATGTCATCAGCTGACAGGAAGTACACACGATACCCAAGCTGTTGCCTAGCAACGCAATTCCGTCAAAATGCGCTAAAACGGAGCGTTTCACACAGAGGGTAAATACAGGCATATACAGGCCGACAGTATGAGGACAATAAAGGTTTTTTTGAACATTACAGCATGTAAACATGTTCTAGTAGAAACACAAAATAGAAGTATGAACCTGAAAATGAACATAATATGGGACCTTTAAAAGATGACATATATCAGTGTTGTGTTTAAAGCTGGTTTGCTCTCCCAATTCCCAAGTGGTCAAAAAAACAAACAGTTATTACAGGTTTAAATGATCCTAAATACAAAAAACAAAACAACACGAGAGAAAACAATATCACCATTCCCCTTAAACCCAAGACAGATAAGCACACTGTTTTTATATGCAGCTACTTCCTCATGAATGTGTGTGAACACACATAACTGAAAAGGTAAAATGTGTGAGTCATTTTGTCTTTGTAATCCATAAACTAATGCGGTTACAAAGACAGCCGACGCGCATATGTGTGCGCAAGTGTTTGCGTGCGTGTCCGCATTTGCATTTGAAAGGCACTACTCATCTTCAGAAAGTAAACCGACGCCACAGAAGTTAAATGGCCATTTAAATAATACAACCAGAGAGAGAGAGAAAGAGAGAGAGAGAGAGAGAGAGAGAGAGAGAGAGAGAGAGAGAGAGATAAGGCCTCAGCACACACCTACAGAGATTGGTAAATAAGTGTATGTGTGTGTTGAGGGTATTTATTAAAGCTATCAGATCCTCATCATTTAAACTCTGTCATTATAATCTTTGCAAGCTGACAGTCGGCGAAGAAATAAACCGGTGGCCTTGCGCTGTGTGCTAATGAGGAAGTCATCAGGACAATAATGCTACCAGAATATGTAAAGATAGAGCAGATCAAACTCCGGCCAGATCAACGCTCTGTTAGTCATTCTACATAACCGGCTGCTTCGTCACAAACAGGCTGCTGGTTAACATAGCATGTGACAGGCTGTAAGTCAGAGGTGTCTATCACTGTAAATATTTTATGGTAAATGCTCCACGTCCCTCTCTCTCTCTCTCTCTCTCTCTCTCTCTGCGAGACACCAGCTAATATTTCAAGCACCGATATGTATAGCAACACCCTTGTGTTTAAACACCAGCTCTCTCTTCTTCCATCTATTAATCCATCCATCCATTCATTCATCCGTCCGTCTACGTTCGTCTCTCGTTTCCTTGTCTGTCAAACCTCCTCTCTATTCCACTCCCTCCCTCTCCCTCCCTCTCCTTCTCCCTCCCTGCCTGCCTCCTCCTCCTGGTGCAAATCAAATTACACTGTCGAACTTCAAAAATGAAATGAGCCGCCGTTCATATTTCTTGTTCTGCACAAACACAAACATGTGTTAATTTGTGTCGCTGCCCTAACAGATTTGCCTGTTAGGGCAAGCTGGTATAGATTACCTCCTTCTGCCGGGTTGAAGGCAAGTGAGGGAGTGGGGAGGATTTTGTCTGCGTGGGTGTGGATGTGATTAAACTGTTACCCGAGCTATTTCAGCCTTGTGGAGTGAATACATAATAGTCCGTAATTAAGAAAATGCAAAAAATTGATTAGGCCTTATTGACTTGCCGCTATATTATCGAGTGTTTCATTCCAGAATTGCCGTGCAACTGGAATGTCAATAAATAAGAAACGGCAGACCGGACGAACAATCAAAGTACTTGACGAATCAACAGATGACTGAATGATTAAATGAAAAGAAGCGGGACGGAATACATTTACATAAATTGATAACAAAAAGGAGCGAGATAATTGAACAACTGCAGCTTAGAAATCAGGGTGATGCAGTTTTCTCAATTTAAATTCACTAATCGTAGTAGTTAGTCGATGGGTTATGCAACAATTGTTGTGCAAAAACACAGTATGAAATTATGGAAATTCTAACTAGAAGGTTGTTCTGTATCAGGGAAGTTTCTTAAAGGTATACTTAGTATTGCACTTCCATAAGTGTCAGGCCAAGAGCCAGATTTAAAGGTCCCATATTGTAAAAAGTGAGATTTTCAGGTCTAAATACTGTTAAACTATCGAAACGCTCAATATACAGAGAAATACACACAACCTGTATTCAGAAATTGTGCGTTTGAAACGAGCCGTTAGAATTTCTGTCCATTTGTGATGTCACAAATACACAATATTTAGACCATTACATGGTTTTAAACATAAACATTCTAAATGGGTCCCAGTTTTATTTCCTGTTGCAATGTATGTGAATGACATCAGCTGACAGAAAGTAAACATGGACTCACACTGTTGCCTAGCAACGCAATTCCGTCACAATTTCGTTGAAATGCACTAAAACGGAGCGTTTCAGGCAGAGGGCAAAGGCAGGTATATTCAGGCAGACAACAAGAGGAAGTTTTTTTTTTTAACATTACAGCATGTTAACATGTTCAAGTAAAAACACAAAATACAAGTATGAACCTGAAAATGAGCACGATATGGGACCTTTAAATAAGAAGTGATGCAGCAGAGGCCCACATATCCTGATTGTTAGTTACTAGTATGAGTAAAGCTCCAAAACCAATGGATGCTGTACTTCCCATAATGCAAAATGCAAAATATTTTCTCAGGCTCTCCGCCTGGTATACACAACTAACGCTTGCTCAGTTTGTAATGAAGGTTTTCTATTCAAAAATGTTTTTTTGCGTGTCTCCAAGTCCAAACAGAGATAACCCTGATGACATCATCAAGGTTATTTTCAGAGAAGCCCTGTTTCTTCTTTTTTTTAATAAGACTTGACAACGTTTCTCCACAGCCATACAATTATTTCCACACACTAATTAGTACTAACTAATTAAATGAAGCCTCGTCAGTTCAATAGACCCTCAGCTGTATGGAGACCTTGGATTAGGCGGTGTCGTCCGCTGCAAACAGACCAGCTTCCACTCTGTTTCTTTTTATAGCCATTCAATTGTTTTTACAAGTGTCATGGCATATTTATTACAAATCACATTATCTTTCATGTTTTTGCTGACCATTCTCCAAAACATACTGTGTTTTCCATTTGTCACAGATTTTCCAGCTTCCTTCCTGGCAGCCATGTGGTGCCAATCATTAGATATGATATGAATTAGATTAGGGGTCAGCAACCTTTACTATCAAAAGAGCCATTTTAGACAAAGAAGAAAAAAAAATCTCTCCGGAGCCACAAAACATTTGAGCATTGTGATAAAGGTAACACAGTTTATAGTCTAAGTATATAGTATATAAGTAATGCAGTGAGGGCCGAAGAGACAATGTACTACGGAGTATTAGGGCCACACTGAGGGAAAACAAATCGGAGATTTCCAGAATAAAGTCATAATATTACGAGAATAAAGTCATAACTTCACGAGAAAAAAGTCGTAATATTAAGAGAATAAAGTCATAACTTTTCAAGAAAAAAAGAAAATAACGCATAAAATTACTACTTTATAATATTATGACTTTATTTTTGTAATATTATGACTTTATTCTCAAAATCTCAGATTTATTTATTCTCCTCAATATGGCCCTAATACTCTGCCGTACCATTGCACCATAGACCTACAACAATGATAAATAAAAATGAAAATGTTTACAAAAAACATTTTTTAAAAATCCACAGGGAGCCATTGGAGAGGGGCTAAACAGCCACATGTGGCTCCGGAAGCCACAGGTTGCAGACCCCTGAATTAAATTGACATGGAGTTGAAACTTGCTTGACAGATTTCTTTGTGCATTGATTGACATATTTGAACCTTATTACCCTTTGCAGAATATAACAAAAACACTTCACGTGCATTATTACAGAAGCTTTATTCTGTACATCCACTTTGCTACTTGGGTACTTCTCAAGTGTCAAGTATGGATAATGCAAACAATAGTGTAGCTTTGTTAAGAAATAATAAAAAAAAACAGACACATGTAATGAACGACTGATTTCCGGCAGTTTTAAAATCTCTACGAGTTTGTTTTCATATTGTGCTGCGAGGAAAAGAAGCCGACGACTACTGTACCGGCAGGAACGCTTAAGAGACGTACACAAACATTATGATTATGTGTGGAAAAAGAACGATGAAAGTACAAAATCGCAGACGTTGAAAAAGTAAGCAATTACAAGAAAATACCATTTGGTACGCTTTTCTGTTTGTAATAATGGTTCCTAGTACATAAAAGAAAAGTATAATAGAGAGGCAAATGAGACAAAGCTCGGCAGGATGAGAAGAGGTGAGGCTACAGGATGAGAGGGATGCACACTTCTTCTTCCACAGGCAAAATAATACGCTGTGTGTGTGTGTGTGTGTGTGTGTTTGCTTATGCGTGCGTGCATGTACTGAGTCCTGATGTGAATGGTTAAGCAGCTTCCTTTTCTTAGCACGGGAACAGTATTAGCATACAGGGACAGGACTGCACTGCACCCCAGAGAGAGAGAGAGAAAGTGAGAGAGAAAACAAGAGTGGCAAAAACCAAATGGAGAAAAGCAAGACATTTTAGTGGGACAGCAGACACACACAGAGAGAGAGAGAAAATAGAGAGAGAGAGAAAGAGAGAGACCGAGAAAGAACGAGGAGTGTGAGAGGTAGATGACAATGTGAGAAAAGGAGTGTGGGAGGTGCCGAGAGAGGGAGTACAAAAACGGAGGCAGGAAGGAAAAGGGCACTCGGAATGGAAAGTGGCATTTGAGAAAAAAAAAAGAAAATCATGCATAGGACGTGAAGCCAAAGATAGCTCTGACATGTTCAGTCCTGTAGATGGGTAATAAAATAAAGATGGAAGCACAAAGACGGACAGAGGAAAGAGAGAATGAAATAATAATGCAGCCACTTTAAGATGAAAAGGCTTTTGGCCAAAAGGCTTTAGAGAGGACCACTAGTGTATGAAGAATCATATAGGATGTTTGGTGAGGTACGATGAGGTGTGAGTACTTCTTTAAATTGTTTTAATTCTGTAATGTCAGTTACATAGCATCCTTCTAAAGTTGGCTAACATTAGCCACCGTAAGCTACTGGTCATACCAGGCCAAATAAGGCTGTAGCAGCGAAACCCAACCCAGTCGCAAGAAAACATGTTGGCATTGTACGTTTCTGCAAACCACAGATACAGTATGTTTAATGTCAACGTTTCTGAATCAAAACTATTTTTCATAAATACGTTTCATATCAGCCTTTTTTTACTATTTTTGGTCCGCCTGGTCTCCTTTTGTAAAAATGACTCTCGAATCTCAACTAGATTCTCAATCTGATCTAAGGCTGGTTTACCGGATGAGAGTTGCATGTTGAGCCTCTCCATGGTGGCATAGCAATTGTTTGGAGTGGTTGTATGAGCGTGTACGTGCGTGCGTGCGTGTTTAGGGCGAGGAGCCCAAGAAAAACAATTTGCACCGGGGCCAATCACAATTATGTTACGCCGTTGTTCACGGCTTGTGTTAAAATAATAACGTAACTGTCGTAACAATGTAAGTAGTGTAAATAAACAAGTGGCCTTTCTTACGTAACTTTACATTTGTGGAAAATAATGTCTAAAAACTGTAATGCACAATCATGATCATCATTTCAGGACAAACTGGGCTATCAGAATATGTGGTCTGCAGTGATGTCACATGAATGTATAAATAATTAAAATGACCATAAAGACAAAATAAAAAATCTCGCAGAAATGTATTCAAACCATACAGAGAACAATAAGAAACAAGGTTTTGGGCTTTTGAAAAGTGTTCTCCCAAGTCTTGGAAATCAGGGGGAAAAAAGAAAATCATTCTAACCCACACTTATCTAAAGATATTAACATTTTGTCTGTTTTTCTACAAAAAAGTTAGCTCACAGAAGACTTTCATTGTTGGATACTTTTTAAGAAAGTCTCTGAAAAAACACTGTTGTTCCAAGCTGGATGACAAACCGTCTGAATGAAATGCAATCGATCCCGACACTTCATTAGAAAGCTATGGTGATGACGAAGCTGCAAGTTAAAGTGAGTCTCTACACCGCAGCGTTCCGGAGATATTCTAAAACGAGTAACTAGTAACTAAGTACTTTTCTGTCGTGTACAAATGCGTAGACTCCAGGGGGTTAACGTTGTGAAATGATTGGTTAGGTTTAGGCAACAAAACTACTCGGTTAAGATTAAAAAAAAAAAAATCATGGCCAGAGGCGTAAATATCGACGGTGCACCCATTTCTTATTAAACAGAAAACACACATTTAATATTGTGATATTTACTGGAAATGACACACACCATAGCCAACAGCAGGAGGAAACTTTCAGCTCCCTGGCGGTCTCCCTCCAGCCAGCTGCCACCTTATTTAGGTTTTTTGTAGTGAAATGAGGAGGTATCATTTCATTTCAACTTCACCAAGCAGCCGCTCCTGGTCCATTGAGGCGATTTCAAGGTGAGCAACAGAAATAAATAGAGACAGCTGGGCGTCTGACAAAAAGTTCAGCTCAAAACTGAGAGCCATGTCGCGCTGCGTCGCTCACGGCCAGAACATTCCAATAAAGGAGGACAATGATTCTTAAGCAGTGTTGTTAATTACTGAGGAGCACAAGGCCTGTAGGATAAACTTCTAATGGGTGAGTACTGGTTTATTTTTGTTGTTATGGAGTGGGAACTTGGATTTAAATCTATAGCAGTGTAATTGTTAC